>JAEIFU010000683.1:0-106953 GCA_018904235.1 Lordiphosa stackelbergi | reverse complement strand
GAATGCATAGCGCAGACGTACCGTAATTTCTATTTATTTATTTCCCAATATTAATTATCTTCTAATTCTCAAAAAAATGGAACTTGCAGCATCAGTTTGACAATATTTATTTGTATTTTTAATTGGTTAAAAAACGATTCCGAACAATTTTGAACTACATAAAAGTTAAAGAGAGTTCCATATAAACATTCTGATAAAGGAATCGAAAAATTTTTTTTGAATTTATAGAAGGACAACAATAAGGGTATTCACTTTGTTGAGCACATGGGCACTTGCGGAAAAGTGTAAGCATATCCAACAACAATTTACTCTGAACAAATTGTGCACAGCTTGCTCGACCCAGACCCTGATTACGAAAGTCGGGCACTTGTGCCCAAATAGTGTGCCAATATTTTGTTTAGAATAACTTATATAACTCGATTACTTTCCATTCCAGAAGAATATCGTTAATGCTTTTAGGTGGCATTTTTTATTTGTATAATTTTATTCTCACAAAAATCTCGAAATCATAACAGGCGGAATGTCAAACATAAAACTAAATTTAATCATTCAAACCTGTTCGATTTTCGGCATAGTTTTTCTTACTATTTTTTTAGTAATGAGTTTTTTAGTTTTCCATTGATATTTCTTTAAATCAGCCACCGTGCGGTGCAGCAGTTATTGCCCACAACTGATCCTAAGCCCACTTGAACAGAAATTGGTCATCACTTTAAGCGAAATGTGTAATATTTAATAAATTGTTCGCCACAACATCTTTGGCTATTTCTTAACCCCTTCGGACATCTTATCTCCACCAAGCATATTGCAGCGCCAAAGTTTTTTCCTGGCTAAAACAGTAAAAACGCGCCTGAAATAATGGAAATCAAAGCCTTGCCCCTCCCCCTCTCGCATCCAATGAATATGCAAACTGCAGTGTGGGAATGTCGCCGAATAATTAAAATCGAGCCGCTACTTGCCGCCTTCGGTCGCCCTGGACGTCTTCTGCTTCTGCATCTTTTACCGGATTAGAGATACCAGCGCAAACACTTTACGGCGGACAATTAAGTGCGCTTCGCGTAATCTGTCTGTCGTAATTATGGCGCCGCGGTATATTTATCTCCGGCAATTAACGCCAAAGCAAAACTCGCATATATCACACAGATTCAAAGACCAAATCTTTATATCTTTAATTAAAATTCAACGAAATGCAAATTGGGAAAATTTGTGGACAATTCAAAGTTAATTCAATCGCAGGGAGTCTGCAACACAATAATAAAGAAGTTCTCTTGGGGCACAATCAACACTTCATGTTTGCTGGTGCGCAAGCGTATCGAGGTCAATTCATTTGTGGCATCCAAATTCTGCACCATTTTGGAACCCTTGTTGGCGATATTGCTCATTAAGGCGGCATAGTGCAAAGTCAATGTGTAATCCAATGTCGTTTTGATGGGTATGGCTGATGAATCGACAATAATAATGCCCGCAATATTTGGATAGTTCTGAAAGCGTTTCAATATCTCGTCGATTTCAGCGGACATCTTCTTAAGTGGGAAAATTACTTAAAATGTTTGACAAAACAATGTAATGTTCTATGAAATAGAGAAAATATATATATAAAACTTGTTCTTGAAAAGTAAATCCAGGCTGATACGAAAAAACAGTTCCTAATCGAAGTAAACCAATTGTTCGTGTTCAGGGCCCGTTAAAAAATGTTTGACCGAACCGAAATCCACCAAAGATGGAAATAGCGTTTCCAAATAGTTGATTGTCAAAAGTCTCTTATACAAAGACAAACCAATTTTCAAAATATTTAGAGATACTTGCTTTGATAAACTTACTTCATTATCGACAAAGAATCTCTATAGAGATACAATTCAAGTATAAATGCAGCGTTAGTATAGATCCTCCAATATAGGAAGAAAGACTTAGACCAATTTATAGTATCATTGAGTGTTAAGCACATTTAATATCAGCATGTGCGCACTGCGCAGCTTGGGTATTTTCAGCCGGCTTTGGTTCGATGATCCACAAAATGTAATCTGAAATTTCGAACTAAAATGGTCGCTTTCGATTTCGTAATGTAGCGCCTTACTTCTATCGAAAAATATCAAGAATTGAAAAACAAGATCAAGTAGCTTTGGTTTTGTGTCTTTTTGGGCCTAAGGTTAGATAAATTCTCCCGGAATAAGCTAACGGCGGCTTGGACATCAACACAAATGAAAAAATGCTAGTGGAACCGGAAGACCCATAAGAAATAGAAAGAGAACCCCGATTTTTATTTGTGGGTGTGCTCGTGGCTGTCTCATTCACACGAAACTTTTAACAGCCAACAACAAAGCCTTCGCTCGGAGAGAAAGAGCGTTGAGAACACAACTATAAAGTTGTTGTTGCTCTACAGATAGCCATAAGCTAAGCGTGAAGACAATACGTGTGGGTGTATCTTTGCCGAAAACAACAAAGAATGCGGCGTGCCTGACGGACGTAGACCCCTGCCCTTATTTTTTTTTATTCACATATGTTTTCGCCGGGGGGACTATATAAACCCACATTTATTTATTATTACAATCCGTTGTCCAGTTATAAACGTAAATTCACATTTTGCGCATGATCCAAAAAATTTACTTATTTTACACCAAAGCATAAAACTATTAAAAATTATTATAAAAGACAAAGCAAAGGCATACTAAGTAGAGATAAGGCTATTTTGTAACCACTAAACACCGCCACCCTACAGACGAACCAGATAAAATACATTAAACATTTTAAAATTTACATCACACCGTCAAGATGTATATAATGTATTATCAAAATTTGATATAACATGTGGAATACCTTTTTGGGGTTATTTAAAACAATGCAGACAAATTTAAATTTGAAAGCCCGTACGGGTTTTTAATCGGCAGGAGCGTTAAAAAACATAGAAGTGAAAAAACATATAGGGCAGTAAAATTGGGGAAATAACAAAACGGCCGATGCTTTAAAACCCTATTTTAAACACATATGTTTGATCAACACACAAACAAACCAGATAAAACGTTCTTTTTGGATTTGAGTACATAAATAAAGATGAATGCTTAAATGTTTCATGGTATATGATGAGTTGACATTCATTTCAATTTATGAAGATCATTTTATACCTTTGTTAGCCGTGGGATGTTGTGGTTATTACCTTCCTTTCATGGGTAGACTGGGTAGGTACAGTAGGTAGATACATAAAATCGGGATACTACCTCTTATTACTAAATGATATTTCTGGGGTGGAAAAACAATTTTTCAACCGATTATGACTGCTTTCGGTGGACAACATTCTACGAAATACGGGGAGGGTCCCAACCAAATTTATAAACCAAAACCCGGGGTTTTTTTTCCAGAACCCCACAACGCCATATAATTAACATTTCATGCTTTTCGTTCACACTATGGTGACCATCAAGTGGACAACCGATAAAGAGCCAAAACCGAAAAGGAGCCATAAATAAATCAAAATATCCGGACAATATACCCAACAAACTTTTTACAAACATCAAAACACAACAGACCAGGCTCATAGATGCCATGATATAGCCTTTTTAATTTTATTATTTTTATTAATATAATCATGAAAATCATTTAGATATATAACAGATAAATATAAAATAAAATATTATGTAATTAGTTAAAACATTAAACTAAAATATTAAAACTAAATAAAAAATAAAGAATAATAGAAATTAATGGGGGGTGTCCAATAGAGTTTGTTTCTACCACATCATTATTATATTAGTACATTTGATAAACAACAAATAAAATTGTAACAGACACAATTTAAATAACTCATACAAATATTTTATTTATTACAATTAAAAACAGATTTATATAATCAAAGTGCGAGCCTAAGCTTTCCTCTTTTTTTTGCCCAATTTGGGTGGAGGTGACTGGGTTGGGTTGTCCTTTAAACAAAACGGGATGACGTCACTTACGGTACGGGACACCAACTAAAAAATGAGAAGGAATCGGGTTAAATAATAATTAACGTTTTATTCCAGACCATCGGCCGTCAAAATTAATTAATTTTTTCACCAAGCTAATTATGGTTGGTAGGTTAAGGTTTCTCTTTATAGTACCGAAAAAAAAAAAGCCCAAAACACAGCTAGCCATGTAAAGTTATTGGAGCTTTTGGGATGGACCTGAAATGAACTTGAAATAATTAAATAATTTATTAAAAAAGTAAACAGGCATTATATAAAAAAATAAAAAATTAATAAAAATTATAAATATAATAAAATATTAACTATATTTGCTGAAATTAAATCCAAATAAAAATTTCAGTTACTATTTTTGTCAGCTTTTTTTTTTAATAACAATAGCTTTAAAAAACAATCTTCTTAAAAATCATAATTTCTTGATCCTCCAATGCTGATAACGATCAGTCGGACTTGATCGGATTTCCTACTTGTTCTTAACACTTTGTGACAGCAAAGAACAACCAGCTCTCACTCAGATAGAGACAGCTTTATTTTAAGCGAATGTGTGATATTTAATGAATGTAATTTAATATATGTGGATTTCAATTTCTGTATTGGGTATGTACATTTTTGTACCCTCCACAAATAGAATTCCCCAGAGCTTTAACTGTTTTCCAAAATATTCAATGAGCTTGCTCTTTATAATAGGGATCTAAATTAAATCTAGCTCAGCTTATACGCTCTCTATGCCCTGCTGTTTTAATTGCACGCGCATTCATAACATGTTTGCAGTCTACGCTGGATTATGGCGCTTCTACATATGTAAAAGAATATGCATATATATGCAAGTGTGTAGTAATCCCGCTCATTGATGCGTTTTATACATGTTATAAACAACACAAGCACCTCATACGCTCTGTCCACGATTGAGACTATCGGGAGGCTACAACAACAACACAAGGCAGCACGTTGATAACCCCTCAAATAAAATTTTTCAAAAAATTTCATCGAATGCAAAACAACCATACGAAGCCCATAACCAACAGACAGACTTTTCGCGAGCAGAGGCGATAACAATATGTGTAATGAGATTTAGTCAAAGCAGAGCGAGCGCCGCACAGTGGTATTGCTTGTAGGGAGACAGCGGTCAAAAATATTTTCAGTACACAGAACAAAAATAATGGCATTTGTTAGGTATCCATTTGGACGGGATGGTTAAAATATCGTAAGGAAAGAATTACCATTTAATGTTGATGATCTTAAATTTTATACAATACTAGCTAAACCCGCCGCGACTTCGTCCGCGTCCAAGTTTTGAAAAAATCGTAGTAAGTGGAAAAAATTGTATAGCTCTTTGAACAATTGTTTGTATTTAATCTATTTGTTTAAAAAGCAAATTTTTTTTAATATCATTGGCTTCATTAGCTAAATTTTTAGAGAGTTTCGAGTTACGGTTGATTAAAATAAATTAATCTGAAAAAAGAGGATTAAGTAAGCGTGGAAATGCCTGTACACATAATAATTTCTGTCCCGTCCCGTCGTAAGGGACACAACCAAATTTTCAAGTCGCGCGGAAATTCCAGAATTAAAAATTATTCCCTTCCTGTCTTGTGAATGCTGAACAGACTATAGTATATTCTTCTTCCTAAGGACTATGTAAGGAATTTAGGGTCAACGGACATTTTATTTATAAGTGCGCACATATACATATACATTTGTTTAATATTAGATCTCCAGGATATTCTTTTCTGATCAATTTATGTAAATCCACGCAGTATGAGAGTGTGTAACTTTAAACATGTAACCTATGTGTCTTTATTATGCGGCAACCAAAACAGGGAAACTTCATTTCTTAAAAATAGAAAAAATAGGAAGCAAATTTAACTTTTCTTTTTCAAAAGCGGACAAAAATAAAATAATTTTTAGGCGCTTCAATCGATATAAAGCTCTATTATCAACTCACACTAAACACTCGCAAATGAGATAAGGAGACAACTAATTTTTAGCCGACTGCTCACGTCATGTGTGCCATCACTCTTCCCATAATATCGTTGAGATCACGTACCACCACCAACAACAAAAGCAGACAACAGTTCACAGCAATGTTACATTTTTTGGCTGCTAGTTTTGTGTAATTTTAACTACTTTATTGTGATATACGGTCAACGTATTGTTAAAGCTATCGATGTGTTTTGTATGTGCCATAAGATTCAATTCAATTGGATGAGGCTGTTCGCTATTTGATTTTTTGTTTGTTTTTGTGAAAAAACACACACACACACGCACACAGCACGCTCTCACCACGCTTTTAGCGAGCCTTGCCACAACCCTTGTTTTTTGGCGTTTTGTCCTAATTAACGAAGAAATTTTCCAAATTTTTTTTCTTAGTGCGCGCCTGCATATCTAAACGAAGGTCTATGCCAAATCTTAAACCTGTAGTACAGCCGTTTAGGCTGTGGGTTGATTATATGTCACAATGTCAGTCGGGCGTACAGATTTATATATGTAGAATTTTGAACATCGTTCAAAGTATTTAAACAATCTTTTCACATTAATGAAAACATGAAAAGTCGCAAAAAAATAACAGAAATAATAATCTTAATCTTGAAAAAGCAAAAAATACAAATAATTTTAACCCCTTTATTCCCCACTGTTTAGTCACTGTTCAGTCACTTTTAAGTTGCCATGTTTTTCACTGTTTCGTCGCTGTTAAGTCACGATTTAGTCACAGTGTAATCACTGTTTTATTCACTCTTTAGTCTATGTCAAGTCACTGTGTATCACTGTTTATTCGCTGTTCAGTCACTGTTTAATCTTAATCTTGAAAAAGCAAAAAATATGAGTAATTTTAAACCTTTCTTCCCCCACAGTTCCCTCCCCCTCACTGTTTAGTCACTGTTTAGCCACTGTTAAGTCACTTTTTAGTCACTGTTTAGACACTGTAAAGTCACTGTTAAGTCACAGTTTACTCATTGTTTAGTTGCCGTGTTATTCACTCTTTAGTCACTGTTAAGTCACAGTGTAATCACCTTTTTATTCACTGTTTAGTCACTGTTCAGTCACTGTTATCCCTTTCTTTCACACCTCTTTCCACTCCTTCCCGCACGCCTTCCACGCCTCCCCTCTGCCAACCCTCTTGTGTGAGTGTGCCCGGACACTCCAAAGAACACAGCACAAAATACATATGCATGACTTCAGCGTCACGTGACGCTTCTCCTCCTACTTACTCCTACAAAAATCTTCCGTACCGAAATCAAAGATGTTTCACATCAAAAATTTATCGTTCCTTGAAGAACAAATTTTGGATTTCTTTGTAACAGGAGATGTGTTGCTAGGCCAGGCCATAAGTTATCAACAGTAACAAATATAGTCGTTGTAGTAGCAAAGTCTATTAAATATATTTGAAGGAATAGGACATACCATTTCAGGGTTCCCAATTGGATTTGTTGCTTGATTTCTAAGTAATTATTGCTAATTATGGCATGTTTTGTACTTTTTGATACAAGCAGCTTATTCTTTTGACACATTTGATTCTTAGTTATTGATTTTGATTTGTATTACTTTTGGCAGAAACCACTGTGCGCCGAAGGTTTCGCGTTCTGTCGACGTCGACGCTATGAACTAGCCGCTCGGGACGGGGGGCTGATTTTGGGTTGTGCCTGCTCGTCGGCTGAGTCTTCAGTCTTGATAATAAACTCGACCGAGTCGTCAGTCCACGTCTAGAGTTCTTTAGTGTTTCTGTACTTGTACAAACATTTAACGGTAGTGTGTGTTGCGTGCCCATGCCAGGGCCGGATGAAAGTGGAAGCGCGGAGGGGGCGGCGTATTGAATAAAACGATTATTTAATTTACAAGCATTCCGTTTAGTTGAATGCGTGTGAGCAGATACAGTTCCGAAGCCCAATTCGAAATATGGGCAGATACTACTGTGTGTTTTAATTGAAGTTTGCTAATGCTACAAAGGTCATTCCTGGCGTTATCTGCAACCTAGTCTAAGTGCAACACATTCTCTCTCGAAAACAAAAAAAAACTTACAATCAAACAAACATGGGGACCATGCGCTATTTGAGCGAAGCTCATTTGCGGGGCTTCGAGCGGTATAAGGTAAGTAGTGAAGAGCACAAGCCGGGGGTGGCACGACCCTAAAAAAATCAATGTCCTAACCCCACTGCTTGTGTTCTATTTCAATAAGTGGCTGTTTAATTGTGACATGCTTATACTATGTATTTGATTTGTTCAAGTTCCGGTTGGTTTGTTCAATTTGCTTCTGCCTCTTATCATCTATCAAAATTCTCATGTATGACTAGGCCTAGGTCATCAATTTCTAGTAGACGGGATAGACAGCAATCAAAAACAAAATAATGTTTAGCAATGTTCCAAGTAAAAAGGCATTGAACTGTCAATGGGACATGTGCCATGGTCCGGTTTGCGTTGGAAGATAGTTAATTAGATTGAGGCGCTGAAATATGTACTTGTAAAGATTAAAGCTATTAATAAATCAGTTTCGAAAGATGATCTTGTGTCACAACAATTTGATAAGCGACTATTGACCATTTAAAGTAGATTTTTACATACTCCGAACATTATTTGGCTGAAAGGGCTATTTCTTGACCTCAGTTAGAAATAATAGATATTCTAGCATGGGGTATTATTTTATTTTATACAGAATATACCTTCTTCATCGGCCAGATATATATATCACAGCCGCTTCTGTTTCGTGCGAGCTGGCACCAGTTGTTGCCCCCTTACTCCCCCATCTTACAGCTGTTTATTTTGTATCCATACGGGTAACATGTCGCTTGACTAGTTGGTGTACCCAAAGAGCTCGTGATATATTTGAATGAAAAATTCATCGCCAACCTTTTATGGTTCCCAAGTCCTGCTAACGATTTTCTCTTTGAACACGCCAATGTTAATATCCATGCTTCTGTGCCATATTGCAGGACTGGTGAAGTGACTTGTATCCTTACTATTATATCAAAGATATATCGTGAGTTGTCAATGATATAACCAACATGGCTCCTGTGCATTTAAAAACGACGATTTATATTTAAAACCAGAAAGCAAGGCTAACTTCGTCTGTGCCGAAGTTTAAATACACTTGAAAAGCTCGCTTCAACGGTTAATGATTTCGACCACACTTCGCAGATCAGCGCTCTTCCGAGTTTAAGAGCGCTAATATTAAGAATGTATCATTTTTCTCTCACTAAAACTCTTTTACCTACCGATCTTTTCTATGGCAACTGCAAGAAGAAGTCATCATATTCGGGGGTGTCACAGAAATCTCTTTACGGTTCCAGAACTTCTCTATGAAGGTTGGAAGGTGTGTCATAAGGGACATTGTTAGGGTGCCTCCGAAGGTAATTGTGTTAAATGCATTTGATAGTATTATATGTTTTTGTGCTTAAATTATATATTTAAGTCATATTCTCCAAAAATAGATGGAAAATTTAAAAAATATTTGGCGCCAATCATAAAAACGACAACCTAAGCCCTTGTTGGTGCCAATTTTGGTACACAGATGGCGACTCCATAACTTGAGGGTGGTTGGCAGGTTTTAATTGTTACCCAGCATTAGCAGAGTTTTTATTAAAACACAAATTTTAATATTAAATCAATAAAATATTTAATTAATTTTGATGCAATCTATCCAGAAAAATAAGTTCTTCACTTTCAAAACTAATTTTGTATATCGAAATTGTTTGGTTGGTGAATTGGCTAAATCTCCCGACAAAACACGAGAGATTTGAAACCAACCAAAAGAGATTTCTGTGACACCGGGAATTGGTTTTGGGTTAGAATTTGGTTGGAAGAGATTTCTGTGATACCGCTGATTAGCAGCGTGCAGTCAAAAAAGGAGTCTGTACAGAATTTCAGCTCGATAGCTTCAAAACTGAGGGACTAGTTTGCGTAGAAACAGACAGACGGACAGTCAGACGTACGGACAAAGCTTAATCGACTCAGCTCGTCATGCTGATTAAGAATATATATACTATATATGGTACTTCTATGCTTTGCAAACTTCTGGGCAAAGCTCGTACAGCTTTGTAATACAAAGTTTGTATACACCTCATCAAAGGAACTGCCAAAACAAAAAATTGTATGTAAAAATAACCCACAAAACACAGTTGACACAAAGCATGGGTCCGTACTAGGGTTGCCGATATTTCTCAAAATTTCAATATCGATAATATGAAAAAATCAAAACTTTCAATATTGATATTTGATATATCGCGTCTAAAAAACATCGATATATCGTTATTTTCTAAATCTTATGAAAACAGAAAAGTTTTTAAGAAACGTCTTCACCATAAAAATGCTAACGACAATTTCTAGTGGCCGTTATATCTTATTTTTCTAAAGGATAACTTTAAAACAGGGATGCAAACCGGTTTCTGAACCGAATTAACCGTAATTGTCAACTCTTTGGAACAAAGATCTCCGACTATTTTTAAATTCGATTTCTTAGATTCCAGGAATCAAGCCTGCTATCAGAAGAAGGAAAATATGTAGCTTAACCTCATTTAATGTTAATAAACAATAAAATTCAAAACGTTTATATAAACATAACAGAATTCAATTCCATAAAAACGTAAAATATCGATTGTTAGCGTTAACCTTAAGTTTATTTAATATTGGAATATTTATCAAGAAAGTCAACTTAAGCATAGCTCGAATAGTTTTAGCAGTTCCACCCTCAGTGGAATGAACATTTTCACATTGGAGTTTGTTTTATCAGACTTAAGAGCCAATATCGATGAAAATATAAATAAACTAATCAAATGGAAATGTCAAATTTTGAGATTATTAAAAATTAAATGTTTATTATATAATAGGATGTGTTCCACATATCGCAGTCGATTTCGTATGCACTTAACGATTTCGAATTAGAATTGTTTAAGTTTATATTTGAAGAAAATTTTAATTATTTGACGATTTTGAATCGCTTGGCTTTCATTAGTCGATTTCAAACCGTAAGTTTCTAAAGAATATCAAGTGTCCAAAGATGTTCTCGTCACTTGATATGTAAAGTTGTAGGATTAAAGATTGTAGGGATATGGAAATTAAAACCCTAAGTTTTTTTTAATGAATAATCTGAGGACTTGTATCAAAAATATGATTCTTTAGTTAATTAAATGAAGAGCGAACCGAACCGAACCGAACCATAACCGCGGTTCAGTAAGCTCCAAAAACCATGCAATGAACCTGTGTGAACCACCGAACCGAAACAGTCCTTATTTCCGTGTGGTTTGCATCCCTGCTTTAAAATATAAATGACTTTTTTAAGAAATAGTTGATGGCAGGCTCAAGGTCGTGAATATTTTATGTGCTTTATATCCAAATAAAATACACTTTGTTATTTGTCTCTACTACATTGACGAATGCCGACGGCATATCGAAATATATTGGAGACAAAAAACAAAGTGTGTTTTATTTGGATATAAAGCAATACAACGTTAAACTTTTTTTCAAAGTTCATTAATAGTGAGTGCAATTTCAGATAGCATGAACAACTCATCCGCATTGGCTCTTCATTGGCTCTTATCTTCAATATATTCTAACAGTGACACCTCATAGTGCAGCGTACTGCAGCATCCATATGTGTATGACTAGTTCTAAAAAAGGCGACTTTGAGTTGATGATGTTTTTTGCACCTATCGTTTTTGAAAATATCGATCATTACCTATATCGGCGTACCAAATATCATATCGAAATAACCCTTATCGTCAACCCTAGTCCGTACGGATCAATTCGACAATCAAATCGAACTGACTCTTAGTGACAAGGAGCATTTGGAGAAAGCGAACATCATTGATAATTGGCAGCACCAGTTAACTGATTTGGGCACGCAAAACTTGATTCATCGCCGACAGCATGCAATAGCTGTCAGATATTCCAAAAAGAAGCTCGCTTAATCACTGCTTGTTGTAAACTTTGGCTTGGCATTTTAATTTTTATTTACATTCACATATTAGGCTCTGACTTTCAATCAATAGAAAATTCACAGCTGGCCAAGCTGATTTGCCACAACAATTACCAGGGTAACTTCACAGAGAAAACAAAATTGGAAATCGAGAAATGTGGCTCTACATTAGTACGCAAGCAAACTGCTTGAAACACCTGGCATTTGGAGTTTCTAAATGAATGCTCGAATCGACTCATGTGGAAATGAGAAAGCTACACCAAAGTAACTCATTACTAAAATCCCGTTTTAAAACACTTAGGTCGACTTTTTGTGGCGGTAAAAATCATGAACACAAAATGGATTGATAACTATACTTCTGCATAGTTTCTTTAGGATATAGATAAAGTGGTACGTTTGTTTCCTCTTAAGAAATATAATTTTACCCGAATCTGATTAGTAGTTTGCACTTGTTTATGTGTACAGGGTTGCCCATATTCGACGGACCCATCTGGCAACGCCATAACTTTTGACAGAGATGTCAGATCGCTTAATGACATACCGCGTTTGAAGCGTCAGCAACAGATTTTTACCATGGAACAATACACGCCACGCGAGCGCTCTGAAATGTTGAAATTTACATTCAACAGAACAAGTCAATTGGAAAACTCAACGTGCTTTTAAAAAATTTCACATTTTCAATTATGAATGGGACCGTAAATAAGCAAAATTGCCGTATTTACGCCATGAAAATCCTCAGGAGATTCGAGTGCCTCTTCAGACGAAAAGTCACAGTTTGGTGCGGCGTTAGTGCGAAAACGGTCATTGGGCCGTTTTTCTTCCAAATGAAAATGGCCATGCTGTTACCATAACCAGGAGCGTTATCGCGACATATGACAATTTTGGATGCCAATTATTCGTCGAAAGCGTAGAGGCAGTTCTGGTTTCAACAAGACGGCGCTCCACCGCACAAAGTCGCAAACAACGTTTTGAAGAAATTGTTTCGGGCCGTTTGAGTCGAAAGTGGTGATTTGGACTGGCCAGCGTAACGAGTATTTATCAGTTCATCGGGTGCCGGCCAAAGTGCGAAATCGATGGAAAATGCAACAATACGCCAAACGCCAGAAATTCATGCAAATTTGGAACAAATAAAATAAAGAACGCCAAAATTTCAATTGAATGATGCGTTATCATGGTGAAGTAGCATTTTTTCACAGCTAAAAGAAGCCGTATCAACATAAAATCTTATCAAATCAGTATGAAAACTCTCTAGAGCAGTGCACCGAAGCTTAAAAGTGAAAAATATGTGCATGGTACTCGTTTTTTTTTAGATAGTACATTTCTGTTTTATTTGTGATTATTTGATACGAAATTTATTATGTACAATGAAAATAATTTGTCAAACAACAACTACTGCAAGAGAACGGTCTTTTCCCAAGCTACATGCAAAACAAATTGCTCTGTTAGGACATCTTTTTTTTAAAACGTTTGTTAAGACTCAAAATAGAAAATTGAATTCTTAAGTTATGTCATCTCTACCATATTACAATCTAATTTCTGATATTATTTCTTTTTACTCTTTTAAATAGTACAACAGCATAGACACCAGTTTTCTCAGTGTCTATGTAATGCATCCGTTTTGGAATTTCTGTGTCAAGGTGAGTGAGCTCCAATTTTTTAAATAATTTCCTTACCCATACTCTGACTTATTTTCAGTTCCTGCCTAAATGGTTGGCACCCAATTTACTCACCTTTGTGGGTTTTCTTATGACTGTGGTGAACTTCATATTGATAGCATATTACGATTGGGATTTCAAGGCAGCCAATGATAGAGAGCTGGGTAATACTGTACCTGCATGGGTATGGACAGTGGCAGCCATTAATATATTAATCTACTATAATTTGGGTAAGATTGTGAAGAATAAATAAATTTAAATAATATTAGGTAACAAGTTCTAGGTTATAAGCTTCTCAAACTTTGCCGTTCGGATTCGGCGTTAAACTAAAAATTTTAATTTTAAAAAAAAAAAAAAAAAAAACAAAACAAATAATATAAATTATTATTCCCACCCCACACAACTAAAAAAAAAAATCATTTTTTTTATTAAATATTTTAACAACTAAAAACTACTTTACGATTGTATCAAAAAAGTTAATATAAGAGCAAAAGTAAACGTTCTCCACAAATCGCGCCCAAGAAAGGTCAAAATAGGCATTACCAAAAATCGAGACGTAATGAAACATTTTCCAAAACAAATTCCAGTTTAACACACGAAATCAATAATTTATTACCGTATCTTATTCAGATGGCATGGACGGCAAACAGGCGCGTCGTACTGGAACAAGTGGACCTTTGGGCGAACTATTCGATCACGGCTTAGATTCCTATTCAGCAGCTCTGATACCAATATATTTGTTCTCCTTGTTTGGTACAGAAGACTTGCCGCCCATACGCATGTTTTTTGTGATTTGGAACGTTTTCCTAAATTTCTATTTAACACATGTGGAGAAATATAATACGGGTGTAATGTTTTTGCCCTGGGGTTATGACTTTACCATGTGGGTAAGTAGGAATAGAGATAATTAATTTCAAAGCTTTTTGTTTATTGTAATTTTATTTCAACTTCTTGTTTCTTATTCTCCGTTCCTTTCTAAAGGGCGTCAGTGCTATGCTTTTTGTGGCTACTCTGCTGGGTCCTGGCATATACCGTTTTAGTTTCCATGGTTTCACAATGGCCAATTTGTTCGAGGTGGTTTTAATTGGATCCGGAATGGTCTCCAGTCATCCCGTAATTGCTCGAAACATTTATCTGTAAGTAAGATATAGAGTCAAAAAATGTCCTTTATAATAAAATAAATATAATTTTACAGCTCGTACAAAAATAAGACTGGAAAAATGCGCATGGACCTATGCACAGTATAGAACCAAACAATATTAGATATAATAATACCCCGTAGAACCCAGAAATCGAACTTTGCTGATGGGTTTTCCCTCCAACTCCCACCCCCATCCCACCCACTCTACACCCACTCCCACTCACATCCCACCCACATCCCTCCCACCTCCCGCCCACATCCCACCCACATCCCACCCACATCCCGCCCCCTCCCACCCACATCCCATCCACTTCCCACCTACATCACACCCACATCCTACCCACTTTCCGCCCACATCCCACCCACTTCCCATCTGCATACCACCCACATCCCATCCACATCCCTCCCACATCACACCCACATCCCACCCACTTCCCAGCGGGCATCCCGGCGGTATTTCCAACATCGGAAAATGAAAACACAAATGAATTCTCATTTTGACCTTACAAACCGAGTTTCAAGTTAATCGGATGAAAAATAGCTATTTTGCATGTAGAATTTTCCGGGCATTTTCACGCCTACGCGGATTTTCCGACATGGCAAAATCACATTTCAAATTATTTCGAATTCTGTCCTTACAAACCGAGTTTCAAGCCAATCGGGTGAAAAATTGTTTTTTCATGCAGAATTTTCCGGAAATTTTCCGACCGTTGGGTCAAATTTTTCATCATTGGAAAATCACGTTTCAAATTATTTCGTATTTTATACTTACAAACCGATTTTGAAGCCAATCGGATGAAAAATAGTTGTTTTTATGCAGAATTTTCCGGGAATTTTCCGACCGTCAGGTCAAATTTTCCAACTTCGAAAAATCACATTTCGAAATATTTCGTATTCTATCCCTACAAACCGAGTTTCAAGCCAATCGGATGAAAAATAGCTATTTTGCATGTAGAATTTTCCGGGCATTTTCACGCCTAGGCGGATTTTCCGACATGGCAAAATCACATTTCAAATTATTTCGAATTCTGTCCTTACAAACCGAGTTTCAAGCCAATCGGGTGAAAAATTGTTTTTTTTCATGCAGAATTTTCCGGGAATTTTCCGACCGTTGGGTCAAATTTTCCAGCATCGGAAAATCACATTTCAAACTTATTTCGTATTTTATCCTTACAAACCGAGTTTGAAGCCAATCGGATGAAAAATAGTTTTTTTCATGCAGAATTTTCCGGCCATTTTCCTCGTGGGCGGATTTTCCAAAATCGGGAAAACACGTGTCGAATTATTTCGCGTACTTTGCATACAAACCAAGTTTCAAGTCAATCGGATGAAAAATAACATTTTTCCCATACAAACTTTTCCGACGCTTTTCCGACTTTTCCGGGTGGAATTTTCCAAAACCCCGTCTTAGTACGCACTTTCACCACTAACAGAAACTCCTGTCCAAATTTCAGCTTTCTATCTCTTACCGTTTAGGCTGTGCGATGATTGCCAATCAGTCAGTCAGTGAATCGGGACACTCTCTTTAATATTTATAGAGATAATTTGGATTTTTTGAATTTTGATTTTGTACACAAATTTTATATAATTTTCCCAAATCTGAGCTTAAGCCCGAAACGATCGATGGTTACGTTATCGGTTAAAAGGATAAAGTAACGTTTCAAACTATAGCTCAAAGATATTAAAAAGAATTTTAAATTTCGCTTTTCGATTACAATAACTAGAAAACTATGTTGATTTTTTGATTTACGCTTTTTCCATTATTTTTTCAGTGCCGTTTGATAGTAGCTCAAATGTCGGACACCCGTTGTGATGCCTTCAATATACTCATGTGGCCATTGGCAGCCACTGTGGGTGTTTGCTGTTTTCCCTACTATAAGGAAATCGTGGGAGATGACCTTTCTCCCAATGTTGAGCGTTGGATAGTCCAAGGTCTTACGATATTTGTAACCCTAGCACATTGGCATTATGGTTATGGTGTGGTAAGTAGTCACAGGCTCCTATACCCCGAGACTGCAATCATAATGTTTATCCTTAAATCTTTTAGGTCTCTGAAATGTGCAATCATTTCCACATCAGATGCTTCAAAGTAAGAAAATCTTGCAGCCAGTCGGCAGAGTTATTACAACAAAATAATAACAAATCAAAAACTCTAAAAAGTCACTGAAACCACTAAACAAACGAACTAACAACACTTTTGTGATACATGCGTGGGTTTTCAAATACATTTAACTATTACCTCGAGCTAGCTAGGTCCTAAGTCTAAGTGGTCCATACTCAAATTTCTCAAAAATCAAAATCAAAAAAAAAACCACCCACTAAAAATTTGCCACTCTCATGCGGTCGATAACCTGGTAAAGTTCATATGAAGCTATTATACGAAAATCTAATCCTAGCTTAAGTAAATCAAGAATAACTCTAACGTAAGACTAGTTTAAGTGCATGTCAAAGCCAGCTGTAATTGGTATGAGCCGCATGAATGTCTAACTGCATGATAAGTATTTGAATTGTGCCTGAACGTTTCCTCATCAGTATATATTGTAATTTATTTAGATCAAAAAACCGCCCACTGACGAACATGAAATAAACGAGCAGGTAGAAGCCTGCCCCGTAGCAGAGCCCACCCCGGATGCGATAGAGGAAGTTTAACTGAAATTTAAATTTGAGCTGTAAGCTCAGTTCTGGAAAGCTTATAAGCTTTTCAAGCTCACCGTTTAAAACGCCAGATGGCGTTTTGTATGCCATAATTGTAGGAAACTATATTATATATTATTTCTTAAATATTGTAACTTAAAATGTTAATGACTTTAAGGTTTAGTTCCCGTTAATCTTGTTTGACGTAACTTTTCTGTTTAGTTATTCCGTCATGAAATAAAAATTGTTAAATCTTGTTTCCGCCTGGAAATCTACTTGTAAATATTTACACATTTTTTATACATTTAGTGATTTATGAAAGCATTTATAAAATTTTCAATGGCATTCGCTGCTTTCTTTTCTGATATAAAGCAAATATCGAACTTTTTGAAATTTCAAGATCAAATGTATAATGCGTTCGGCAGTCAATAGAAGATAGATACAACAAGCTTGTTATGAAAATCCATTTGGTTTAGTTTAGTTTTCTTCATTTCCGTGGGTAAGCCCTATTGATATTTCCTGAAACTGTGGGAAATTTTTATTTAGGGTTGCTTTTGGTGAAAAATAAAAATTAATTTCTTAGTCAACATGTCTTCGAAAATCTTGGTACTCTTGCAAATCTACCACAGAGGAGCTGTTTTTTAAATCGAATCCTAAATATGTTCTTGTTTATAATTAGTGATTGGATACCTAGGTAAATACCAAGTTACATATTTTGTGTACCTTTTACCTTACCTCCGTTTTTTTCAGAATCGAGTACCATTTACGTAAATAGAATATAACAATGGACCAATAACTGATCCCTAAGGGACAGAAATGACGAAGAGGCGGACGATGTAACAATAGCTTGACGCCTATTGGTTAGGTAGGATCGCATTAGTTTTTATGCAGTACTCGAGAAACAATAGAGACTTTTCAATTTCGCGCATAATATGTCATAGTTAACGGTATCAAAAGCTTTGCTATAATCAAGCAATGTCAGAAAAGTAACGTTACCATCACCCATGTTTTTCCTGATGTCTTCAACTATATTTAGTATAGCTGTCGTGCAGCTCCTATTTATTCTAAACCCGGATTGATTATCGCTCAGAAGGTGGTTGCTAAGCATAAATTCGTTAATTTGACTGGCCATCAAATTTTCAAAAACCTTTGCAATAAATGGTAGAATTGAAGTTGGCCGAAAGTCTCCATTAGTTTTTGGAATAGCCAGTATTTTTGCCACTTTCCAGCTGTCTGGAAAAACCGAGGTAGTCAGGGCGGTATTTATAAGGTGGGTAATATGAGGTAGAATTCCAGGTAAGATGATTTTGAAGAATGTTGGATTTACATCATTCAGGCCTACTGCGTTAGATTTTATATTTAAAATAGAAGCGAGAACATCACATTGACTAAAGCTTAGTTCACACAGGCAAACAATTTGACAAATTTTTGAGGAAGTTTTAGCTAAATTGACAAAATTGGTGAACTTCTTGGCCATATTTGATCAAAATATAAGTGAATGGAACCATAGTTTATGTTTTAAGTCCTTTAAAATCTGCAATTATGGCTATTAACACGACTTTTCATCAAAATTTCCCAAAAATTTGTAAAATTATTTTCCTGTCTGAACTTAGCTTAACACATGCAAAATTAAAACTACTATCACAGTTGTTATAAGGTACACAATCAATATATGAATTAGACGTAGCTTCAGGTACTTGGCATTGCACAAATTTTTCATTTAGCTTGTGTACATCAGTCTCAACATGGGGTGAAGACTTTTGTTTCCCTATCCCAAGTCCTTTAAGGTCTCTCCATCTTTCACGTGTAGATACTGTTTTCACTAACTTTTCACTGTAGAATGAGCGTTTTTATTTTCATATACCTTGTCTAAGCGAAAGGTTCTAGGTATTTTTCTTATACGATATTTTTTCGCGCCGAACTCCTTATAGCCGAGATGTTGCCCTGTTGAAAAGAATAGTTTTAGGAATATTTTTGTGGCTTTATCTGGACGTACGGTAGGCAAGCCCTGTTTAAAAACTATAAGATCCATGCTGAACAAGAAGAAGGCGGACTATAAACGGCTCCACCTTCCACTTTCGTGTAAAGATTGGGCAATCTTGTACTGAAAACGGTTTTTAAATCGATAAAATTTCTACGAAAGTGAAAATGATAGATCGGCTGTATAAGAAAAATATCAAAAGACTCATTTTTTTAACAGTATCCATGTCCGTCGGCGGCGGGTTCGACTGTAGAATATTGGTGTAACCGGCCGCTATATATAGATAGCAATCTACATCATCATTCTCTCGAGCTCGCTTATATGCGTGTGCGATTTTCCCACAATGAAATAAGTGATACTACCTTAGCTGAAGGTCAGATACGCAGAAATACGCACTTAGAGATTCCTATATGAGTCACAGATAATGCGTCAAACTTCTATAATGCTTGTGCAGTTTTAAAGGAACAAACGTGAAGCCTGCATATTTCACTGGATAGTTCAGCTGATGCTGAAATTATTTTGACAAGGCACTTTAGATACGCATCACACACTTTGAACTTAGCTGTCAAGAAAGATGCTGAACACATCATTCAAGCTGTTGTTTTATTCTTTCTTAGCGAATTTGGAATGCTGTAAGCAGATCCACAACAGTAGCAGATGAAGTTGAGAAAGCTAAGGCTTGAACTAACAACTCTGTGCGCCATAAGATGGAACAGATTTCATGGCACTACTTAACGAATTTTGAAACTAAAACACAATTTAAAAGTGTTTTTAAAAGTTTAAAAAAAGTGTTACTTACAAATACGGAAATAAATATTTTGCATGAATTTTAAATTGTTACTGACATTTTCGCTAAGGCTATTGATCTTATGCTGCCTACTTTACTTCAAGTTAAGGCATTACTGTGCTACTTTTTCAGTGAGGAACGTAAGTCAGATGAAAATTTTATTTTTATTTCATATAGCACATTAGATACACATTGTTTTTAAACTGGAGTTAAACATAGGCTACATAACTTTTATTTAACTGGTGCAAAATCTCGAAATTTGCAAAATTATTTCAAGAATATTTATGAAAGCGCTAGATGTTTGGGTCACAATGCAGCCGTTTGTTTTTAGAAGGTGTAGATTAGGATGTCCCAGGACATAAAAAACAAATTTTTTTCCCGCGAAATCAAATACGCATACCCTCTATTTTTATTCTGTTTGACCTCATTGACTCACAAATTAATTATTTCTATTATTAATTATTGAGATTGGACAATGATAACCCGTGCCGACTTGATGCCAAACTTCTTACATAAAAATTTGTACTGATTTACTACACAGTACAACACTATAGAAAACCCCGGCATAAGACACCTAGATTTTGATTAAAGGGTCCCCTGTAAGCATCACCTAGCCAGTATTTCAAATGAAACCTCGGTTCACGTTTTATGGGTACTTTTGTACATGCAACACACAACGACAACAATTTTTAATTAGTTTTTAATGGTTTAAGATAAAATTGTCCATAATTCAGCAAATGTGGAAAGATCATTCGGAACGCAATATAAATAATTCCCTTCAAAAATGCAATCGGTTAAGGTACCTCCAGAAGAAGGTAAACCTTAATTCTTGAATATTTTTAAAAGCGCACGGTAGATTTTCATTAAAATCGTTTTTTATGATGGTATAATTGGCTATTGCATGTCTCAGAATTCAAAGTGAAGTGGTGCATCTTCATATTATATTGTTTTTGCTATAACCAAATGACAAGTAAACAAAAGCACATCGACTCGTTAGCGTCAGTCTCAGAGAGCAAGTACTGAAACGTATCAATGTAAGTCGGCACGGGTTACCATGGTTCTACCTTCTTAAAATTTTATTTATAGCTGTTTTGACTTAAAAATAAAAAAATCAGGTTATGCGTAAAAAAAAACGACTTCAATTTTTTGGGACACCCTTGTGTAGATTCAAAATTAAAAAAAACGAGATAGGTTAAGCTAACTTCGTCTTTGCCGAAGTTTTTGTACCCTTGCAAATGTTTTAATAAATCAGAGTTTAGGAACGCCAGCATTACAGAAACAATAAATTTCTTCTCAATGGCAGCTCATTAAAACCAACTTTTCGACCGATAGTTCCTATGGCAGCAATAAGATATCGTCATCCGATTTTGACAAAAACTTCTAAATCTATGTGAAAGCGTATAATATTAATAACACTAGTTTACAAAAACAAAAAAAAAAATAAATGACCCATTTTAACTGAAATATTTTTGTAGTGAAGTTTGAAATGGTGATCTCAAAAATTTTTTCATGGCTCCGTTTTTGAAATATGATTTTTTTTCACTTTTTCGGTAGGTGCTCTTGCATTTTAAGCCATATCTGACTTCATAATTGTCAGATAGAGTCAAGCCAGATATGAATCGAAAGGTAATTTAGCTGCCAACGATCGCGTAGAACAATGTTTTAAAATCAGTTCAGTAGTTTTGAATCAACGACCAATTATATTTCAAAAAATTAAAGTTTTTTGCTCAAAAATGCAAGAAATTTAATTTTTAAACGCATAGAAAAAATATAAAAAAATCCAAAAAAAATTATTTTGATTTTTTTCTACTTAAGAATCGCACTTTTAGGAAGACAATAAGGTATTTGTGAAGAAAATCGTGTCACACGTACCGATGATGGATCAAATTGAGGAGAAGAACTAACAGTCAAATTTGAGTATTTTATGTGTTTCCAAAAAATAAACTTGTATTTTTCTTCGTATTTTGGTCACTTTATGAAGTTAGCGAAAAGCCAGAACAAAAAATTTAATCAAAAACCGAACAAAAGTCGAAGCAAACGGAAATTAATTTTTTGAACAATCACGAAAATACGTACCACATTTTTTGCACTAAATTGCTCACAGTTCCTGTGTTTGTTCATAGATTTTGATAATCGTAATGTGGTTTTCTTCGTAAAAGTGCGATTCTTTAGTAAAAAAAAAAAAAAATTTTTTGGATTTCCTTATATTTTTTCCAGGCGTTCAAAAAATGAAATTTCTCGCCCGATTTTCGAGCAAAAAACCGATTTTTTGAAATAATTTTTAGGCCGATTTATGGCATTTATGGCATTTCAATTACCTTTCGATTCATATCTTGCTTGACTCTATCTGACAATTAAGAAGTGAGATATGGGGGAAAATCTCGTTTATCCTTAGAACCGCTTATCCGATTTGGATGGGCTTATTATATGTTGTAATGTTAATCAAACTGACCAGAAAATCGCAAAATTGTCAGAGTTTTCGAAATGTCCATAAATAAACAGAATTTTTAGCTCTGTTCACGGTAGTCACTAAGTAATATAAAATCCACTGCTTAATTATTGTCTAAGTAACATTGTAACTTAACAGTACTTGTCAGTTGCGTACACCCCAAATGTAAATTTTCAAGTAAAATTTTACTTTTGCCTAACTTTTAACAGTTTTGTGTGGAAATTTTACTTTACTCGTCGATACTTTCCAACTGCGTAGACCCCTTAGACTTCAAATCTTGAATACTTGAATGAATAAATTACATTTTTTTCGAAAATGGGTTTTCGAAAAAGGATTTAGAAGACTAAAAGTCGATACCAGTAATATAAGATTGGATGAAACTAAGAGATGTTATCAAAATTCTAATATTAAAATTGAAGTCTCGACAATAATAGCAAATCTTTAAAATAAATACTTAATACCATTTTGCCCATCTCTGTCCCAGTTGAATTTTTTAGCTGTGGACAAAAAAAATAGACAGGAAATGAAATATTCGAAACTCTTGCTAGGATTGCAAAAAGCTAAATTGTATATAAGAAACATTTTAACAATAAAAAATCATAAGAAATCAGATTGTGTCAGTTAAATACGTTTCTAATGAAAGTGGATTAGCCATGCTTAAAAATTTAAAAGTACCTTTTTTTGTACCTTTACCTGGGTGCTGGAAATTCCGGATACCTTTTACCTTACCTAGGTATATTTTATACATTTACCTTGTACCTTACCTAGGTAAGAAAATTGAATACTTTTCCATTCACTATATATAGCTAGCAATTCATTTGCCATCTTGAACCATCACGCTTTTGGATTTTTCTGCGTTTATAACCAGATACTTTGTCTTCTTCTACCAGTTGAACCATTTCATCGGCTTACATAAGTAGCACGATACAGCTGACAATTCCAAGTCTTGTTCCCCCGTATTGGTAGTCATGCTATAATAATGCAATTGATATTTCTCATTCTCACCTGTGCAAATTTATCAATTAACAATGACATATTCCAGAGACCCGTAACATTTCATTAGAGTTTCCCCCTTCATTAAAAAATGATTCAAGTTTAACCCATTACTGGTAGGTGATAATCGTAAGCAAAAGCGTATTTGTAAACGCCCAATTTCTAATTATAACATTTTTTTACTCTTTCGTGTGCTGAGAATTTCCCATAAGTGCGACACGACACTTTGTCTCACAATCAGTCTGGCTCAAGCCAGGTGCTACGTCACTGCATGGATTAAGAATGCATGACTTAGAACCGGTGTTGCAAGTCGCAAGCTGTTACTTGGGAAAACGCGTGCGATTAAGCGCTACTGTGATGGGCAATGCCTGATTAATTGAGCGAGAGATAATATGGAATGTGTAAACAGGGGCAGCACCATTAGAGGGGGCGACTTTACAAAACGTAAATAGTAGTTTTGCATTTTTAAACAAATACCAAGTAAAGAATACTGTTACGATATTCCACACTGCCTGAAAAATAGGGCAATCTTGTCTCTACAGTTAATGAACCATCACTACAAAAATATGGTGTAGACAGAGGTCGGTATTTTTTAGGGAGTGTAGTTGATTTAAATATGGTTGAGAATCATTTATAAGTACGGGATCTGTAGCGGATAACAGATAAAAGGTCTCCGATTCATTCCGTAGAAATGCAAAATTAAATTTAATTTTTGACAGGAAATAATGAAACGAAAAAACGGAGCTATATTTTGGTTAGGAAAAATATTTGGCTGACAAATATTATGATAAAAAGTCTGAATTTTTGTTTTTTTTTTTAACATAACTTCAAGTAGTGCGGTATTATACTAAAAAAAAGGTGTAAAGGTCTACCGGAAAACATATTTTGTAGGTAGGTATCGTACCCAGATCAAGTTTGCTTCAAATTGGACAAATTCCTCCTCCTTCTTCTTCTAACCGAGAAAAACTTTCAGAGCTACAATTTTTAAGTTTGAACCTAGTGACTTAATATATATTAAGTTAGGCCCAATATCTATCTATTCTGTATACCACAACAAGATCCGAGCAAAAACACCGAAGATGTGCAAGTGCGCCTTTTAAGTTATTTAAAAATTAAAAAAAAAAAAAAATAAAAGGAATTCAAAGCCAAAGGAACCACATTACTTGGTACAGGGTATTTTGCTGTTGGGACACTCGACCGCAACACTCTTACTTGTTTTTTTTTTTTTTTTTTAAATTCGATTTTAAATTGTCTGAGACCTTTATTTTGTACCAAACTTTTGACACTAAAGGCCTTTGTTTTTACATGGAGTTTTTTGTTTTGGCAGTTGCTTTGTTAGGGTGTATACCAGAGAACGGCTTCATTCGATTGCAAATCGCTCACACATTAATCAATACACGAATAAACTGGCTTTGCGATCAATGCATCGAGCTTGCATACTCATCATGCTTGCCCTTGAGTTTAATTCAACTCAATTGTTGGCACTCTGAGTATAATCAAGCTCGCTTCATTCCACTCAGCTCGGGTGATTTAATCGCTTAGCTCAACGATGATTATTCTGAGCGAACGAAAATCATCTCGTATGAATAAACTCATGCAAAGACGCATATGCTAAATACGCATATGTATGTGACCATTGCGTCAGCTGTGTTTTGTTGTTGTCGCGCTCTGACCTGCAACAACAACATCATATGTGTCTTTCCTCTTTCTCTTCTATGTCTCTCGCAATGCGTTGGCCTGAGTTTTGTTCGATCGAACACACAAGTGTCGCGTCAAAAAATTCTAGTTCAACCGTTCGATGCGATTGCGGTATGAGTTGAGTGTGTTAGAATGAAAATTTTTGTTCGATGAATAAGTATGAACAAAAACGTTGGATCAAAAAGCTCTGGCTCAACCGCCCGATACGATTGCGGTTTGAGTTGAGTTGAGTTGAGTTTAGAGTTTTGTGAGATGAATAAATGTGAGTAAGAATTTTTGTGCATGACGCAATCAAAAAAAAATAATTTTTAACTTAAGAGAAAATCCTCAAAAAAACAAAATATCATTTTTAATTAAGAAGTCTTAAAAAATATTTAAAATATATGAACATCGTAGCAAAATTCTCGCGGGTGTGACTTTTGACAATTTTTAGAAGAGGCCAGTGGGCTTCCCTATAAATCCGGTAAGCACACTGATCGCTATGATCTCTATTAAAAAAGATATATAATGAAAATTACTTTAAGAAAAAAAAGTTGCTTTGCCCAAGCCCCTTTCGTTACCTCAGCCCCTGCTTGGGAATGCCGCCTCTCTTAACGCTTGATCTTAATAATGTCAGGCAATGACTTTGAGTGCGTACCACTGCATCAGTTCGGCCTTTAAATAGATGCAGCCGATCGCTGTGTGTATAAAATCAGCTAGCTAGTTCACTTCGATCGACAGAATCTAATAGCCAGTGGAGTGCAAAGCTTCGGTCAGTTATTACAGCTGTTTACAATGACGAACTCCCAACTAGTGCTTCTACTATGCTTGCTGATAGCAGTCAAGGGTAGGTTTATTCACATTTAACAGTAAATTATAGTAATAATAATTATTATTAATTTGTTTAACTAGCTCTGGGTAAGCCGAATGCAAATGATTTGGAGGGAGATTACGATCAGGAGATGTCTGAGTTTATGGATATGCTGCCTGATCCAGAAATGCCAGATAGCATAGGTGTACGTTCGGACATCTCTGAAGAGCCCGAGGTGGATGATGTCTTAGATTTGCTACAAGGAGATGAGCACGAGGGAACTCCGGCTGTCAAGTGGAATAATTGTGACAAGGATTTGAGTGAATCTCGTGGAATAGGCAAATTCTTGGACTTACCGTTTTTAAAAAAAATTGCCAAAAATTTGAATCCATTCGCGAACCGGCAGGAGCTACGCATGCAGTTCTATTTGTTTAAGAAAGAGTTTACCGAATGCGGCAGAGAACTGGATTTTGGAGTAGCCAAAAAATGGCAACAAGCTGGTTTTAATGCCACTTTACCCACACGCATTATGATCCATGGCTGGATGAGTCAGTCGCGCGGCTCCTTTAATAGAGATCTGAAGAATGCCTATCTTAAGCGTGGAGATTACAACATCATAGTGGCCGATTGGAGTTCCAGTTCTGCCAATATCAATTACTTTTCGGTGGTCAAACTAATTGAAGTGTTTGGTGCACAATTGGCTCAATTTACTCGTCAGCTGAATCGTCAATTTGGGGCCCAGTATGATGATATGTATTTAATAGGACACTCGTTAGGCGCCCAGATAGCTGGTTCAGCGGGAAAACGTCTTCATCCGGAGCAATATAATACGATTTTCGCATTGGATCCGGCCGGACCCAAGTTTCGTCATCGCAGCACGGAATTTCGTATAGATCCCACCGATGCCAAATATGTGGAATCTATGCATACCAGTGGCAATTTTGGTTTTCTACGACCCACTGGGAGTGCCACCTTTTATCCGAATTATGGATTGTATCAACGTAGTTGTTACTATTTGGGCTGCTCCCATATACGTTCCTATCAGATGTTTGCCGAATCCATTAACTCACCCCAGGGATTCTGGGGTACTCCTTGCACAAAAGATAAAGGCAAATGGCAGTGTGACCAGAAACGTAGACAGACCATACAAATGGGAGGAGAACCGGCTGTGCCTAAGCAAGGTATTTACTATGTCAAGACCTCGTCTAGTGAACCCTTTGCTTTGGGCAGACGATGATAAAATGAAGCGAGAACTGAACTGAACTGAACTTGTAATGCTTTAATTTAATTTAATAAATTTAGTAAATAAATGCACATTCTCTAAATCAGTTCCAAAGGCTTATGCCAATTTACAGTGACACATTTCCCACCTAGCATTTGAAAGATCATTTTAACAAGAACCACCTTGGCTAGTCTTTTTCGAGCCCTTTTAATGATTAAAAAGAGATTTGTTTCATGTGCGATTTAAGGAAGACACAAAAATTACTCAAGCATTTGCTCAAAATTTGATAAGAAAAAACTACTCGAAAAATACTTGTAAATGACTGACGAAAATCAGGCAAAACTGATCTGGAAAACTGATTGTAGGCAATAAAATATGAGAGCGTAAGTTAAAAACGGCCCTGCCCGACTTTTATATACCTGTTACTCAAAGGAAAAAATTTTTATTATTTTTCGAAGGAGAGAAATCCGAAAAGTTTGCAACATTTTTTAATCAGCTATTTATTTTCCAATCTTTATCACGAATAGCGGTGGATGCCAAAACTAAATGCAACGCAAAAACAAAAATTTTAGCGCAGCAGCAAAATCTAAAGCGAAATCTTGCAGCTAAAACTGCTGCTGCTTCTATTTTTCTGAATAATCGTTTTCTGCTTTAGCTTCGACTTCTCTTTTTCGCCAAAGCAGAAGATGTGAAACTTATTGCAGTTTCTTAAACACTAATTAGAGGACTATTCATTAATATTTTTGCTGTTATCAGACCCTTTTTTACAGAATTTAGAAAAATCGAATTTATTAGAATAAAACCATATAAAACCACATAAACCTGAAAAAATTTTTGAAGCTTACAACCCTGTCATAGCAACTACAACGCAATAGCTACTAGCAAAGAGCAAAAAAATAATTTAATTATATTCCTGTATGCTACCAGTCAGCTGGTTTTTGCCATTTGCTTCATGCAACTTCTTAGAGAAGCTTGGCTTGGCCCCGTTGGAGGAGCTGTATAGCCAATTTATATACTTCTGAAAATGTCTCCTGCTTTCTATTTCGAAAAGACCAACCACGGGTGGTATAAATTTTGAAAGAACAACAAAAAAAAATTAATTTTTATTTATATATTTTATAATTATAGGCCAAACCAAAAATACCAAAAGTAACCATTCTTTTGTTTTGGGACAGTGTTTGAAAATGCTCTGCTATTTCGTAGTATTTATTTTTTGCTCTTGCTCCTGCTCTGAATGTGAAAAGAGCAGAGCAGTAGCCGGAGCACAAAATCAAATCTGAAACACTATTGCTCTGCTCCGTGCTGTCAATTTTGTCAATAGCAAACAAAAAACTACTATCAAAATACTCGGAGCAATCGGAGCAAAGCAAGCGCAGAGCTTCTAGAGCTGCTCAATCTGCTTCCAATAGTGCTCCGAATAGCTGCTCCCGTAGTTCCTCCAAATCGTCTGCTAAGAATTTAATAAATATTTTAAGAGACTGGCTCAGTGTTGATTATTCTAGATCGTATTTTAGTTCTAGAATTATTAGTACATCAAGGGTCATCTCAGCATTTAAATTGTCCTTCGATGGTACCTAAGAATTCGCGATCTTAATTTTGATTAATTTAAAGAAAAGGTTTGCTAAAGCAGCAATATGAAGATTTGGGGTGATTATTGGAGGCCTTTCAGAGTTCTCGATTTCTCGGCTCACGGTTTTTATCAAAGGGTTCTCAAAGAAGTTCTCAGAGCAAAAGTGACGTGCTGTATATTAAGGGTACTGTATAGTATACTGAACCGCCATAAATACCATGGATGACCAATGAGCACATATCAAAGGCGGTATATAAGTATATCAGAAAGTGTTTGAATTGGCGTCACCCATAGTAAATGACGTTTGCAAATATTATTGAATAAGGCTTATGGACTACATCTAGCAGGCTCTTTCGCTAAATTACCCGCTTAAATGGTAGAACTGAGATATTCTTTATGCTTTATCTATGTTCTTCAGCACTGGTCATCCATGGTTCGGGGTTCTGTATTGTCAAAATCATGGCTATGTAGTCATGTGTGGTCATTTGTGGTGTTGAAAAGCAGTTTCTTAAGTATTTAGCGGTGTTATTACCATGGAGAATCCCCCAGCTGCGTAATGCGCTTAACCATCGATTTTGGCATGATTTTCCACATTTGATTGGGAGTAAAGTTTGTTTGACATTGTTACTATTTTTGATCCTCTTTGGTATTTTTCCGCTATTTAACTATTTGTCAGGCACGGAAAGTGGTTTGAAACATTCTTTATAATCTTCACTAAATTCTTTACTATTGGTCATCCATGGTATTTATCGCGGTACATTATAGTTCCGCGAATTCATTGACTTAGAAACCGCGGTCCAAGATGATCAATCAAGGCTATCGTTTGCACATGTTATAATCTAAGCCCATATGAAATAATTTTAACAACACATTCATCACCCGTTATGATGGGTGAATAATTTTATTTTGAATGAAGCTTGACATTTGTGATGCGTGCCCCAAGTAATGATCGTGAACTCTGCAAAGCCCCCAATAATCACCCCCAAATCTTTATATTGCTGCTTTAGCAAACCTTTTCTTTAAATTAATCAAAATTAAGATCGCGAATTCTTAGGTACCATCGAAGGACAATTTAAATGCTGAGATGACCCTTGATGTACT
Organism: Lordiphosa stackelbergi; assembly: GCA_018904235.1. Classification (NCBI taxonomy): domain Eukaryota; kingdom Metazoa; phylum Arthropoda; class Insecta; order Diptera; family Drosophilidae; genus Lordiphosa; species Lordiphosa stackelbergi. Next base: position 77,085 of record JAEIFU010000683.1, on the reverse strand, counting down.
AATAATACTAGAACTTGAATACGATCTAGAATAATCAACACTGAGCCAGTCTCTTAAAATATTTATTAAATTCTTAGCAGACGATTTGGAGGAACTACGGGAGCAGCTATTCGGAGCACTATTGGAAGCAGATTGAGCAGCTCTAGAAGCTCTGCGCTTGCTTTGCTCCGATTGCTCCGAGTATTTTGATAGTAGTTTTTTGTATGCTATTGACAAAATTGACAGCACGGAGCAGAGCAATAGTGTTTCAGATTTGATTTTGTGCTCCGGCTACTGCTCTGCTCTTTTCACATTCAGAGCAGGAGCAAGAGCGGAGCATATTTTTGGTTGCTATTGCTGCTGTATAGGAAGCAAATCAAACCCTAAAAATAAAAAAAAAAAAAAAAACATTTTCCACACACCCCTCCTCACGTTCTTCAAAAGAAAAAAAAAAAAGTAAAGTAATTAATATAAAATTACTAAAATTTTTTCCTTAAAATTTAAAAAATAATAAAAAAAAAATAAAAGAAAAAAAAAAAAAAAAAAAAAACAAAAAAGAACCATTTTTTGTAAAATTTAAAAAAAAAAAATTTTATTATTTTTTTTCTTTGGTATGCCTCGCTTTAGTTTTCATTTTAGCGTTTATATTTCTTCTGGAAATTGACCTTATTCAGGAAAAAAAAACAAATAACGAGCGCAGTCGCGTTTAACAGAACATTTTATTTAAATACCGGTTTATCGGTAATCGATAACAATCGCACTTACAGCAACTTTCGAGACTGCCACCCCCACTAACACATGCTGCCTTGGATTTTGTTGGCATTCGCCTCGCCCATGAGACGGGCGACGCTACAAATTGCATTTCATTTAGTTAATTTCATCCGAGACAAACCTCCAAACGGTACATGCATTTTTTTTGTGCTGTAAGAAATAACGGGCCCGGCCCATGCTTCTCACATAGTTGCCCGGACAGACAAAGAACTGTAACACAGGGCAACTTGCTTTTGTGTGCTTAAGTTTTTATACTAGTGCCTTTCGGAATGTGAAGTCTTTAGCATTAGCAGTGTGCTGACCTTTGCAGTTTACACTCAGCGTTTTATTATTTGCGGAAGGAACATTTGATTTTTTAATTTCGCACTGGCCGGGCGCATGATTTTGAAGGCACTTGACACAACGGTAGGGAAACTTGCAGTTTACTTGCTACATGCGCAAAGCGCTGGCAATTAAAGCACTGCTTTGCGTCGTTGGGCTGAGACTTTAAGCCTTCAACCACAACTCGGCAATTCAGGAGGGTCTTTACTTTAAAGATTTGTGCAAGCTTGTCAGATTTTTAAATCTGTACAAGCCAGAAAGCTTTTTTAAATGGTTTCACGGACAATATTTTTAGATCTGGCACGGACATAATAAGGGCAGACTTAATGTCTTCTGCCTCATATACTTCCTGAGGAAGTTTTTTAAGAACTACACTATGGGGCTTAAGTTCCCTAGGGGTGTAGGTGTAGTAATTGAATTTATTATTTTCAAGCACTTCTTTTGTTTTTACAAAGTGTTCTAATGAGAACACTTTGATATGGGTCAAATTCTTGTTAACTATATTTAGGGTAAAGTGAGGAAATGAATTGGCTCAACTTGCCCGTCAAAACCTTAGGGTTGACATTATATACCGCTACTATCGGCATACTTGATTTCTTCGGCTGCTGCTCCACTAGGGCTGGTCCTGCTGGTCTTGGCGCTGCTGATGTCCCGCCTTGCTGTGCCAGCTTCTTCTTGGGTTGCGGTACCGGTGGTCCTACTGGTCTTGGCGATGTGGATGTACCGCCTTGCTGTGCCGGTTCGTCCTCGATTATTTCCACCTCCATTGAGTCCGTTTGAGTCGGAGGCTGAGGTGGTTTTCCCTTCGGCGAGTTGCTGTTTTGCCTCTTCTTTTTGGCTCGGGACAGCGAGGGGTACTCACCATCCTCATCTTCCTTGTCGTCCGACACCGCTAGGGACTCGTACGGGTTCCCATCTAGCGTCCTTATTTGGGCTTTAAAGCCCAGTTGTTGCATCTGCAGCGGGACCGGCGATTGATAGGGCGACACTTTAACTTTTTTACGTTTCGCTCTCTGAAGATATTTTAACTCATTGTTGTACAAGCCAGAAAGCTTTTTTAAATGGTTTCACGGACAATATTTTAATATCTGGAACGGACAAACTAAGGGCAGATTTGATGTCTTCGCCTCGTATACTTCCTGAGGAAGTTTTTTAGCACTACGCTATGGGGCTTAAGTTCCCTAGGGGTGTAGGTGTAGTATTTGAAGTTATTTTCTTCAAGCACTTCTTTTGTTTTTGCAAAGTGTTCTAAGGAACACACTCGCTGCTGTGCTGCTCCTTTTGCTGCTGCTGGAGTTGCGCCTGCAGCTGGGCGATGAGACGACGCATCTCCTCGTTGTCTGCTCGTAGCTTCGCGAACTCACTCGCGCTGGCCATATCGACGCACTTGACCGTTTTTTTCTTCGGGACCGGCGATAGATAGGGCGACACTTTCACTTTACGGATGTTACGCTCTCTCGTAAACTTTTGGCTCATTTTTTTTAGTGTCACTTTCACTTTTCTTAAACCACTGGCAGTCTCTTTCTGCTTTTTTCACTCGCTGCATTCACTAGCAGTCTCTTTACAACTTTTCGCACTCGTTGCTTTGCACATTAACTTGCACTCACGGGGGTACTTCACCCTGCAGTCTATGCTGCCTGACTCGCACTCGAGAACTCACACGAATCTATTTCAGAGCCAGAACCAGAAAATTCATTTTTTTTAGCATTTATTTGTCTAGAAAAACTTATGTTTTTTATACATGTTTATTATACCTAAATTATGGTTTAGCCTTGGGAGACTACTCCAAGACAAACTGAAATACTGAAATGAATGTAGCCCAGGGCACTAAGTGCTTAATGAGGGTTAAGGCAATAGAGGTGAATAACTTAGGATATATCTGGATATAAAAGAGCATTAATTTATGCTTCTAAAAGAAAAGATAATTTACATTTCAAATGTAAGCTTACGTTAGAGGAAAACCCACAATCCGGGTAAAAACCTGCAATAAAATTAAGATTTTTGTGGCTTTTAACTAAACTAAGCAACTACGTAATCTGCCTGGATTTTATATTGAACCATGCTATGTGTCCATTTCGAAATCCGGAAGGTCGGCTTAATATATATTATACAAAATAGGGGCTAGCAGGGATCCCTGAAAGACTGCTGCTGAGATTTCTCGCGTGAGCGAACGTTCTGAGCCATCGGGGCTGCAGGCGTAAAAGGACCGCTGAGACAAATAATTCTGAATGATACGTGTAGTATTGGGATTGAACCTATAGAGATTATTCATCTTATAGATGAGGCCGTTTGTCCACACCGTGTCAAAGGCCTTTTCAAAATCTAAGGCACAGGCGATGGTAGCGCGCTGCCGAGCCAAGTTGCCAAAGATAAAGTTATTTGCCACAGCCAAAGAATGGCTGATGGACGTACGTTCCCTAAAACCAAATTGACAGGGCTTAAGGATTTCGCGTGTATCTAGGTGTTTTTTAATTTGCTCCATAATCATTTTCTCAAAGAGCTGGCTAATAGCCGAGAGAATTGATATGGGCCTATAGCCTTGCAAGCTGCTTGAGCTTGTATTTGGCTTAGTTATAGGCATAACCCTACTACGTTTCCAGCTTGTGGGAAAGTAGCCAGAGTTATAGCAGTGATTAAAGATATTTGCTAGGTGCCTGAGGACTGGCAAATTGCATCTCTTAAGAAGGAAATTGCTAGAACCATCAGGCCCTAGCGTTTTCTTGCTATTCTTAAATCTGACCCACTCTAGGAGTTGCTCGGCATTTGTGAAGCCAAGGTCCTCAGCCCCGCGCCATTCGCCATCAGCATTTTGATTAGAGTCGAAGCTAACTATGTATTGGGCAGAGGCCTGAGGCGTGCGAAACAAGTTAACTACTTCTCTATCAACATGGTCGGCATGTGCCCTGAGTTCAGGACTAACCGACGACATGTTGTCATTTTGCTTGTGCACCTTCTCAAACGACCAGGCGAGTGCATTGACTTTTTCCACCTGAGTCGTTATGAGAGGGGCCACTTCTATATCAATATCACTATGTTCTACAGGAGATAGTAAAATATCGGACTTGAGCTGGGAATCGCTTGAGACTGTTTGACGAAGAGTCTTCAAGCTTATATCGCTTGGATTCAGATGTTTGATCTGATTCTCAATGTGTTTGAGGTGGCTAATCTCAATTTGAATATTAATTTGTACAGACAATTCTTTTATAAGGGACTTATAATATGCCTTCTCACTGTCGGAAAGTGTGAGTTGGCGCCTATATAGTAACCGTCTGAGGTTGCGCCTGTGCTTAATTTGCGCGAGGCAAGAAGGGCTCAGGCGGACTGTTCTGTTTGGTTTAGACGGATCTATTTCTATTTTGGGAATGGCTTCTGGTGTTTCCAGCGCTATTCCAAGAGCTACATTTAGGTTTTCTACATGCATATCCATATCGGACGGACTTTGGTTCCTATCTATTGGTATCGATCTAATGTTTCTCAGCAAAGTTGCATTCCACATTAGAGTATCAATTCTATTAAAATGATGCATAATTTTGGGTCTTGATGCTCGAGGCGGAATCGCCCCAAGCGGATATCAAGTCTTACCCCAAAATGATCGGACGTAAAATCTTTAAGGGTTTCGCACCCAAGGCCTATATCTACAGGGAGTTCTATTGAGCAAATAAAATAATCAATAGACGTGTGTCTATTGGAGGAATTTGGGCGGCTTGGCTCCTTTGTCGGAAACAGAGCCAAGTTGGGTTGCCTCGATAGCCAATCGAAGAGCGTCCGCCCGTTAACATCGATGTGTTCGGGACTATGTATGGGCAAATGCCAGCTGGGATGTTTGGCATTAAGGTCACAGCCTATAAAGATGGGGGTATTGCTAGAGTTCTGTGTTAAACTCAGCATTAGGGAATTTAGATCGGCCACAAGGAGGGGGTCATTTGGGCGTTTATAGAGCGAGACGGCTATACAGGAATGTTGGGTCCTGCTAGCGTCCGTGTACGAGATTTCTATCGCTACTGCTTCTATGTACCACAAGGGACTAATGTTAATGCGTTTGAATTTTATACCGTTCTTAACGCAAATTGCGACTGACGTGCCAGGATCGGTGACCTGCCGCTGCGCATGTCTAGTGTGAGTGGCTAGCACTGTTTGGCGAATAAACTGGTAGTGGGTCAGAGTGGGGTTATGTTTACGGCCAAGACGATGCTCAGCTATGAGCATGACGTCTGGCTTATGAAGGCTAATAAATTGGTCAAATTCGTGTTTTTTTTTTAAAGAGACACGATAGAATTGACGTTTTGGAATATTATTTTTAGGTGGGTCATTTTAATTTTGGGCAAGGGTGAAGAGGAAATCCAACACTAGGGCTTGTTTTTGCTGTTTGGCAGCATCACCACTAGCGTTGGAGACCGCTGGGTGTCTTTTGAAGGCGCTTTGCATCGCCTCAAAACAAGTAAAAAGGTCTTTGCCAAAGGCATCGACGGCCATACTATTGAAATTCTCAATAGAGAATCCATTATTTTGTGCCTGGGGCATAACCTTTGGCGGCTCGCTCAGTCTGTTGGCCATGTATTGGCCCAGCTGAGGGTTGCTAATCACCAAGTTTTGGGGAAGCTGGGGTTGCTTCTTAGCTTGGGTTTGGGGCACCGTTTGGGGTTTGTTAAAAAGGGCCGAGAAGGTCTGACCGTTTTTAATTAAAGAATTTTGTGCCTTTCGCACCGCGCGGGGAGGGACGGTTTGGGCAACTTGCTTTTTTTGCTTAAGTTTGTCTACCAGTGCCTTTCGGACTGGGCAGACTTTCGCATTAGCAGTGTGCTGACCTTTGCAGTTCACACACTGTTTTTTATTATTCTCGGACGGAACCTCAGACTTCTTAATTTCGCACTGACCAGGTGCGTGATTTTGAAGGCACTTGACGCAGCGGTAGGGCAACTTGCAGTTGCTTGCAACATGCGTGAAGCGCTGGCAATTAAAACACTGCTTTGCGTCGTGGGGTTGAGACTTTAAGCCTTCAACCACAACTCGGCAATTCAGCAGGGTCTTAATTTTAAATATTTGGGCAAGCTTGTCAGACTTTTCAATCTGTACAAGCCAGAAACCTTTCTTAAATGGTTTCACGGACATTATTTTTAGATCTGGCACGGACATAATAAGGGCAGACTTAATGTCTTCTGCCTCATATACTTCCTGAGGAAGTTTTTTAAGAACTACGCTATGGGGCTTAAGTTCCCTAGGGGTGTAGGAGTAGTACTTGAAGTTATTTTCTTCAAGCACTTCTTTTGTTTTCACAAAGTGTTCTAAAGAGAACACTTTGATATGGGTCAGATTTTTGTTAATAATGTTAAGGGTAAAAAGAGAGATACATTGGCTCAACTTACCCGTCAAGACCTTGGGGTTTACATTGTATGTCGCGATAATCGGCATACTTGTTTTCTTCGGCTGCTGCTGTTGTTCCATAGGGGCTGGTCCTGCTGGTCTTGGCGCTGCTGATGCCCCGCCTTGCTGTGCCAGCTTCTTCTTGGGTTGCGGTACCGGTGGTCCTACCGGTCTTGCCGGTTCGTCCTCGATCATCTCCACCTCCATGGTGTCCGCTTGAGTCGGAGGCTGAGTTGGTTTTTCCTTAGGAGGCGAGTTGGTGTTTCGCCTCTTCTTTTTGGCTCTGGATAGCGAGGGGTACTCACCGGCCTCTTCCTCTAGGTCGGACTCGTCATCCGACACCGCTAGGGACTCATACGGGTTGCCCACTAGCGTCCTTATCTGAAGTTTAAAGCCCATTTGCTGCATCTGCTGCTTTACTCCGCTAGCGTGCTGCTCCTGTTGTTGCTGGTGCATTTGCGCCTGCAGCTGCATTATAATGCGCTGCAATTTTGCGTCATCCACCTTGAGTATCGAAATTAAAGTTAAACGCCTTATTTGAAAGAAATGTCCGTGAACTGTTAAAGTCTCAACTGCTGGTTGGTTGTTAATTCTACGTGTGTGTGCCATATTATGGTGATTCAAATCAAAGTTAAGACCCATCCTTTTTTGCCGTCAATCTTCCATTTCCGCATTCCAGCGTGACCAAATTAGAAGAGCAATAATATTAATTTATATACAGATAGCAAAACCAATACTTAATTCGGAAACACTTTACAGGGTTTGTCCGGAAAGTAATAGGACTGAGACGGTTTAAAAAATTTATTGAGCCAAACGTTACAATTCCTTAAAAACTTGCCAAATAGGCTCATTCTGCGTTCATTCTGCGAACCCGATTTCCAAGCATTGAAGGGGTCACAAAAGGCATTCTCCGCCGTGCATGCTGCTTAAATACCCTCTGTTGTCTCAAAATGCTTGCCTTTCATCGTCCTTGTCAGGCGAGGAGCCAAAAAAAAGTCCGGGGGGCCACATCTGGGCTGTAGGGCGGCTGCGGAAGCTTTGGGCACACCTTGCGCATGTGTTCAAATGCTCCGTCACAATGTCATGAACCACAGATTTTGGTAAATTTAACATCTGGGCAATTCAAAGAATTTTTAGTCGAAGGTCTAAGTTCAAAACTTTGCGCACACGAGACACATTGTCGCTGTTTGTCCAAAAAGGCCTGGTGCCAACGAAACACACCACTTCTTGCTACAGCAACATCTGGGTAAGCCTGATTGATCATATCAAACGACTCTGTCGCAGATTTACCGAGTTTCACACAGAATTTAATAGCGTACCTCTTGCCGGCTTGCACTACTCATAGAAACACGTCGCGCGAAAATTCCTGTCCTGACTCTCCAGGTGCTCGGAGTCAAGTCGGTGCGCGCACGCTCCGAAGATCGCTATTGCATACACTTTAAAACTAAGTTCGATTAATTTCGAAATTCAAATGTTAAAAGGTGGCACCACTGAAATACTAGCGATTTGGTGAGTGCCAGTGAATGACCAATTTCACTAGCGATTTACTAGTGATTTAGTAAAATGCTAATTTAATAAACTTAACATGTGAAATGTTTAATTTTTTAATGTAGATTATTCACAAATTGAACACCCTTCATGTATCAAGAAGACTTATTTTTATCAAAATGCATATTAGGGGCTTATTTAAGCAAATCGCCGACTCAAGAGTGCGCGATTTGCAAATCACGCAATAACAGGCTCTTGATTTCGCCCTGCCACAGTAAGCACAGATCGCTGACGATTTGGTAGAGATACCAATGAAACAGCTGTACGATCAACTAGCCTCCTTTGTGGTGTTGTGTTCCTGCTTTTTGAAGTTAAGCGCAAGCATAACGAAACCTAGAGCCAGTGTGATATTAATATTTTGATTATCATAAAGGTCGTTAAAGCACACACATGAACAATGTTTAGTTTATTTATATATTTAATTACATATAATGAAATTGAAAAGAAAAAAAGAATTACCAAATCCTGCGGACAATTTATTTCTGATCGGTGACTTAAAAATTGAAAAAAAAAATCAAAATTAATTTCTGGAACCTTTTTGTCTTGTGCGTCTTATTGTTTATAGTTTAAAAACGCAAAATGAGCTCAAGTTGCTCGAAATGAGCTTCCAGCAATGAGACATGCCTGTTCGATATGCGCTGTTAGCGCGACAGTTGCTGTTAATGCGTGTGAGGGTTAAACCTGTATTCTGTTAACCGGTTCTTTTAAACGCGATTTGTGCAGTGAGCGCGAAAATTTAAACTGTGTTCAGAAAAGTATAAAATCTAAAAGGTGATTTTTATGCTATTTGCTTTGCTTTTATGCGTTTTCACTTCAAATTTTTTGACACCTCACACTTAATTTGTAACATGTGGCTAGGCCAAAAATGCTAAGTAAGGATTGCCATATCACCAAGAATAGACTAACAAACGTACAGCGCGTGCAAATCATTGAATTATATAATCTAATTGTGTTTTGAAAATAACATCCAAAGGCTATTCCAGCCTTTAAGCCAATTCCTCACCAGTTTCACTTTATTGGACATTAATCCACCAACCCGTGTGCAGAGAGTGCGAGCTGAGGATATGTCAATTCGTACCCGCTTTCAACAATACACTTTATTCGACCACCTGTCAGATTTTACGTAAGAACCTCTGTATAAAACCATACAAGAACTGAAGCCAGGTGACCTTTCAAAACGTCGCTTGTTTGCTGAATGGTCCTTAGAAAAATTGGTCACATCAAAAGTGGTCCTCAGCGACAAAGCTCAATGTGTTCGAGATCAAAATGATTGCCGAATTTGGTCTGAAGAGGCAGTTCAAAAGCTGTCAATGCAGCCCAAAAAGTGCACTGTTTGGTGCGGGCCGACTGCATCATTGGACCGTTCCTTTTTAAATCAATGGAGCAAAGTACAAACAAATTAACCAACTTTGTGAGTTGCAGCCCTGTGGGTTTTAAAGCGATAAGTTTATGTGGTTAATCAATGTTAATTCACTTAAAACTTCTTTATTTTGCTTGCAGTGTGAGCAAAGCTCACTAATTTCATAATACCAAAAGCCTAAGGGTATTCCTACAACTTATATGAGTTTAGAGTTCTTTGTCTTTGATTTAATTAAATATGCATTGATATATGCTCTGTCGTATATAGCTCAATAATCCAGATAACTATGCTTAGCGTGTCCTCCATAAGTCCTTGTGTGCCAAAAACTCAAAAAATTTGATGTTTCGCTATATCTTGGAAATAATAGCTAATAAAACAAAACCTATGAAGCAGTTTTGTTCAGTGCAATCCAAGTTTAACATTCTGTAACAAAGAAAATAACATTTGGCGTTTATCTTGATTATAAGAAATTTATGAAGTCATAAAGTCGTAATGGATTTATTCAATTTCAATTTATTGTTAGCCCAGCGCTACAAGAACAAAAAAAATAACTTATATTTAAAGCGCTAGTCACATAAGGTTGAATAAAAGTAATTTTTGATTCAAGAACTAAAAACTAACTTATACTATTACAAAGAATATAGGGAAAAAAACATAGAAAAGTTATCATTATTACAAATTATGTTATATTATATTAAATATAATAATTTAATTATGTGTGTGTGTATTTTATGTAATTTAAATTTTTACTAAAAGACTTTATTCTGTATTCTGTAAATGTTTTTTAAGCTGAGCTTGAAACTGCGGAATGCCTTTAATAGTTTTGACATTATAGGGCAGGTCATTCCACAGACGAATTGCATTAATAAAGAAGAAATTAACATTCTAACTCTCGGGCATATTAAGTTTTGAGTTCTTTGTGAGAAAGCAGGTCTTAATTTTTGAAATAGGTATAAAGGTTTCTGTGTAATTATAATTTTTTGAAGAAATGATTGAGTCCTAAGATCAATACAAGCCTTAAGGCTAACGTTAAAGATCTTGTGGGATAAATGGGATATTCTGTCCCAACGTCCGACATTAAAAACATAGCGGGCAATTGAATTAAAGGCAACAACCAACGTGTGCATATCTCGAGAGTCACAATGGCCGAAAACTTCCACACCATAAAAAAGAAAAGGTATTAAGTAAGATTTTACAATAAGCATCCTAACATTCACAGGCAAAAACATTTGTGTAGCAGTCCGTAAGTCCGTCCAGTGGCTCTCGAGATATGACCACTCCATGACAAAGTGTTGTTAAATGTCAAACCAAGATTATTTGCTTGATCCACATATTTTATAGGAATATCATTTATGAACATATATTTATTAATTCTACTAAGGACATTATTACAAATTTGAACGCAATCCACAATCTGTGCAAACGGGCGACTAAGATATAACTGGACACATCGGCATACATGTGTACTTGACAGTTGGACAGAACATTTGGTAAGTCATTGACATAGACAGAGAACAGTAAGGGGCCTAAGACATAGACGATCCAGAGACGACTGCCTGTAATCTATCAGTGAGATACGTCTAGAGGAAATTCAGTGCAGTGTTAGAAAAATTGTAAAGATTTTTATGTTTCGTGCAGAGGATATTATGGTTGACAGTATCGTATGCTTTACTATGATCCAGGCTCGACCGAAGTTTATATACCCTGAGCATGATATATGCGGCCAGTTTGTTATATGGCTATACGATATATTCATCAAAAAGTTTTTCTCACTAGAACTACATTTTGGACCAATCGTTCCATGGCAGCTATATGCTATAGTATCGATTTGAATTAAACTTGCCAGAATTGTTTGATCTGTACAAAGTTTGGGAGCGATAGCATTGAAAACAAAAAAGTTTTCCTACTAAGACTTTTTTTTTCAGAACAATCTTTTATATGGCAGTTATACTATATAGTTGTCCGATTTTGAAAAATTTCGGTGAAATTATGTGAAATCATAGAAAACTTATAAAATACGACGGTTGGGAGCGATAGCATCGAAAACAAAAAGTTTTTCAAATTTTTTTTTAGACCTATCTTTGGCAGCTATACATAAGTTGTCGATTTTGATAAATTTCGGTGAAATTATGTGAAATCATAGAAAACTTACAAAACACGTTAGATAGCATCGAAAACAAAAAGTTTTTCCACAAAACTACTTTTTTCAACCGATCGTTCCTATGGCAGCTATATGTATAGTCATCCGATCAGGCCGGTTCCGACAAATGTGCAGCGTATTTATACCAAAAGACCGTCAAAGTTTGGTTGAGAAGCTTTAAAACTGACGGAGGAGATAGCATAGAAACAGACGGACAGACGGACAAACCTATATCAACTCAGCTCGTCATGCTATCAAGATATATATCTTTATGTGGTCGGAGATGCTTCCTTCTGTGCGTTACAAACATCTGGACAATTTTAATATACCCTCTCCAAGGGTATAAAAATTGGTTTTTGCTTAAAAGCATATTAATATTGAAGAAGTTTTGCATTTGCGCAGCCATTAAGTTCTCAATGACTTTTTGCCAGAAATGGAAGAATCGAGATTGGCATATATTCTTTATTTGGCTTAGGCATAGGAAATATTTTGGCTCTTTTCCACAAAGACGGAGAATTAATGACATGTGTTATATGGTCTAAGAGATAAGGAAGCAGCATTTTTATAAATTTGGGGCTGAGGTTATCTAGTCCTTCCGTTTTTCCTATTCCTAAGTCAGATATTTCCCTCCAATGTTGTCTTGTCGTAATGCCGTAAGTAAACTTGGCTGTATAATAATCACGTTTTAGCAGATTTCAAGGTTTTTTCAATCTTGTTATTACAAAATTGAAAGATTCTCAAAAGAGATTTTCAATCTAGATTTTAGATTGAATTTTTTTTCTCAGTGTAGTCAATATTCCTAAAATCTCTAAATTTTATCGAATAATAAATAAGTCTCAAATCATAGGTCAAAAATATAAGATCATGTCTGGAAAAAGCACGTACGGACAACTGGTCATACAATAAGTGAATAAATAAAAATTAAGATTTTATATCAATATAACGGACAAATGCTTTCAAACATACAATCTGGTGAAGTTAATGAAAAAAAGTTTAGCAAAAGCTCTCGAGCTGCTTATCTCAGTAAAGAGCGAAAGCTATTTTTTCTCTCCCTCCCCATTCAACAATTGCTTTGAAGCCGAAACGAACGCTGCCGTATACTTCAGTTGAAGATCATAGCTCACGGTGAACGGTCGTCTAGTAGGGGCGGAATGGGAATGTAAAGAATTGTGTTTTTTTTTTTTGTTGTCGTTTTCATTTTGATTCAATTGATTTAAAAATCGCGCTGTGTGTGGTTGTTGTGGTGTGTTTTACATTTAAAAGTATCTTTTTATAATACTAATAAATTATAATCAACAAAATAAGATGGGGAATAAGAAAGTTCCCAAACAAAACACGTTCGGCCTGAAATAAATTCATTAGTTTTATGCGAAAACATGTTGAAGGCAGATTGGAAACTTGGCTTATTGATCAAAATGCACCCAGTGTGTGTGAGTGAGAGTGCGTGAGCATGAACTGAAATCAAGTTTTTTGGATCTCTCTGTTTGGACTTTTTATCGGTTCACGTATTTAATTTTTGCACAGTTTCAATATTTATTGTCGGTTCGGCTTTAATAATTGCGAAAAACTGAATAAACAACAATTTTCATACTTGAAGCGCAATGCAAATAAGAAGAATGAACCGCAAATGATAATCACAATAAAGCTCGTGCAGCCACCCACCTCCCGTAGCCCATCCCTTCCTACAAAAACCAGCAACAAGCGAAAGTCTTGTGCAGACTCGTCGTCGTGGATTATGTTAACAAGTGTGCCATTCCATGAGGCCATAAGACGGTGAGGCATGGCTAAAAAGTTGTAAGCTGAGAGCGCTTGGACACAGATTTTTGCTCATGCATTCAGGAAATAGTAGAGCGAGCTCACTAGAAAAAGTTTTAAATCCGCTTGAATTGTTCATAATTTTGTACTAAACTCCTGTTGGAAAATAGTGCCACCGGGGGCCGAAGGCACTCGTGTTTTTCACACAGACGTGAGCCGAACTAATGAATAGCTGGAAAAGTACTTTTCCGTTGAAATATTACCTTCACGGGCCAGTTTCAAGAATTCCAGCAAGGCTCTCTTCATTTATTTAGGTCAGAAAGGTTGCCCTTTAAAAACTAACCACCAGGGGATAACATGAATCGCATGGCCTGATTTACACTGAAGTCTTAAGATGAAACTCAAGTGCTTTCTTGTTATTTTACTATGTACTATTCAATTGCGGCACAGAAAATACGCGACCCTGCATAAAAATACAACTAATTAACCAATTTAAATTCAACCGTGTGCGTTCGACAAGGTTGTCCGTTTTTAATGTTGGCTTTAATACACACACACGCACATACAATTTTAGTATTTATGGAAAACTTTAAATTTAGCATTTGTAGATTTTTTGCAATACATCACAGTAAAGAATTTAAGGGGGTATTCTACATGTCGATGCTGTTTTATGGACCTTTTTAAAAAAAATCTTATCTGAAAACGCAAAGAGTTTTACCAACTCTGTTTTTTATATTATGTTACATACAGATTAGAGTAAACAAACAAATTTTTACTGCGTTGATACGAGGGCTGTTTAACAAGTTCTCGGCCGTCAAAGCGGGTGTCCAAAAAAGGTATAGTCCTGCGACCATGATTCCACGTCTCCAGGATGTGTGAAATGAAAACTAAAAATAGAGGGAAGCTAACTTCGGCTCTGCCGAAGTTTATATACCTTGGAGCATGATATATGCTGCCAGTTTGTTATATGGCTATACGATATATTCATCCGATTTTAATCGAATTCTTCAAAATTGTGTTGAAACAGATAAAATTCATAACTGGAAAGTATAAAGACGCTACCGTTGAAAACAAAAAAGTTTTTCTCACTAAAACTACTTTTTTGACCGATCGTTCCTATGGCAGCTAGGGGGGGGAAATGTGCAGCGTTTTTGTACCAAAAGACTTCGTGCAAATTTTGGTTAAGATAGCTTCAAAACTGGGGGGAGATAGAAACCGGCCGCCAGACGGAGCAGAAGACAGACGGACATGGCTATATAAACTCAGCTCGTCATGTTGATCAAGAATATATATCCTTCTGTGCGTTACAAACATCCGGACAATTTCAATATACCCTCTCCAAGGGTATAAAACGGGGTTATAATCAGAATTGATGTCATTCTTGTCTGAAAAAAAAAAAAAAATTAGTTTTTTGACTGACGGCCATTGAAAAATGAAAATTCAATTTTGGGCCCTTTTTTGTTTTAGTTAAGAGTAAAGGGGGGAGGTAACTAGCACTGATGTGAAACAAGATGCTTAGGTTAAGAGCTTATTTTCAAATCACAAGTTCTCTCAATGGGGTATAAGTCAGCAAGGGCACTTTTTCAAAAATCCAGAAAATTCATAAATCCAGATCCCACCCAGATTCAACCAAGCTAGATCCCATTTAGATCCCGACTAGATCCCACTCAGATTCTACGCTGATCCCACGTAGATACCGCGCAGATCCTACCCAGATCCCACCCAGTTATACCAACCAGATCCCACCCAGATCCCTTCTAGATCCCTTACAGATCCGTTCCAGATCCCTTCCACCCTGATCACATCCAGATAACACCCAAATCCCTTTCAGATCCCATCCAGATCCCGCCCAGATCACACCCAGATCCCGCCCAGATCCCACCATGATCCCATCCACATCCCGCCCAAATCCCTTCCGTCCGCCCAGATTCCACCCTGATCCCATCCAGATTCCACCCAGGTCCCAACCAAATCCAGATCCCTCCTAGATCCCTTCCAAATCCCATCCAGATCCTGCCTAGATCCCACGCAAATCGCACCCAGATCCCGCCCAGATCCCTCCCAAATCCCACCCAGATCCCTACCAGATCCCACCTATATCCCGCCCAGATCCCTTTCATATCCCATTCAGATTCCACCCAGATCCCAACCAGATCCCACCCTGATCCCAGCCAAATTCTAACCAGTTCCCAGCCACAAATACCACCAGATCCCACCCAGATCTTTCCCAGAACCCACCCAGTGGCCCCTTTTCAGCATATATCCTACCTCTTCACTTTCTCCATCTGTCAATCCTGTTACGGTTGTGTGTGTTTGCCGAAATTCCACAAAACAACAACACATAATATGAATGACATTAGCGTCACGTGACGCTGAAATCAATTTTCACCCCTACTAAAATCATTCGTACCGAAATTAAAGATGTTTCACATCAAAAATAGTAAAAAAAAATTTTTACAATTATGATTGAGGGTCAGACCAGAATGGTGAGAATTCTGCGTCGATTTCACTTTAAATCATCAAAATCGGTTTAGTGTAACAGGAGATATCATGGCCGCCAGTTCGAAAAACGTGGTTTCGAGATAAATGCGCTTAAAGTTTGAAGTAATTCGAAAATTGCTTGTTTTATCGAAGACATTGGTTGACAAAAACAAAAAAGGCTATATCATTTAAAGTATTTCGAATTTCAAAAAGCCTTTTGGGGCGATATTCTCAAATAGCCAAGATATAAAATAATAATAAAAAAAATCTAAAAAAACCGGTGAGCATGGAGAATACCCCTTAAGATAATTTTGAGTTCTTTTTTGAAATGGACAGAAATTACTCTAGGCTAGATTCGAGACCAGTGTCCGGCAAAACACACATGCTTATTTTGCCTTTGCATGTGTGCGTTCAGACACGCGAGAGCGCTCTCAGTTAGCACATGTTTGTTAGTGTACGCACGTATAGTGTCTGTGTATCGACGCCGCTGCTACAGAGGATGGACGTTGCTACTTGTATACACAGAAAATTGAACGGTGCCGGACACTGTTCTAGACTAATAGAAACTATCGCTGATTTTAGATGATTAGACTGTAAGTTATTACACTGCTGAAAACCCTAAGAAAACCTTTTTTATTAGATGCTCCGAGGCCGGATTGAGTTCAGGTCCTCTGGCACAGTAGGGAGGATCACACGCTGCACCACCACCAGTAGCCGGTTTACTTTCAATCAAATATACATATATACAATTTTTCATTAATTTCATTAGTTTACAGGCAAAAGTGCAATGTCTACTATACTTTAGTGTAGTTTGGAATGCTGATTTCGAAAATCGATTTTCAAAATTTATTTATGGAAAGGATTTTTTTTAGTGTGAATCTTTTGAATTTTTTCCTGTAGATACACTATCATTTTAAGATATACGTAAATTCACATCTATTTATAAATAACGAAGCTGAAGCAATTTAGTGTAAGAACTATAATCAGGGCTGCAAACCTCCTATAAAATGGCAGGGGTTCACTCCGGGGTTCGAACCCGCGAATTTTGTTGGGTTCGGGATCACGGAGCAAGTTCAGAAGGTCGCTGGTTCGGGTTCGAACCAATTCATGATGAGTAAGGTCTTAAAACCAAAAAATGCATATTTTCATGTTTTTTTCTTTTCTAATTAATTTTGGTTTATTTATGTTATGTACATTTCTTTCGACTTTATCTAGATTTAGTGAATTAGGATATCACTTAAAATGTAAGTGTGCTACCGAAAAAATTTAAAAAATTCCTAATAAAACAAGTGAGAAAGTCGGTCATGCGCCCGTCTTTTGGTCATAGCTAGAGAACCGCTCATCCGATCTGTATCATTTCTTCGGCAAATTGATACATACCGCTATTACTAGCTATCTCTCTAAAAGTTCAAACCGTGTCTCTACAAAACTGTGGGAGATATGAGTTTTTTTCAAGTTGCGAGAGCGTTAAATACATTTGCTCAACTTCATGATCCCCTTTTACCCATTTTAAAGGGTACAAGGAATAAAAACATTCCCATAAAAAAATGTATGAAACCGATTTGTGAGCTCAGCATTTCAAACTACACAAAAAAAATTCTATGAGAAATGGGACATTAAATTTTGTTATTTTTGTAAACTAGTGTTATTACTATTCACTAACCAACTCCTCTGCCTGTGGTGTGCGAATTTTGGAATAAATATGTACGATTTATGTTTTATTTAAGCCACGTGTAATTAAACAAAAACGAAAACCTGTTTTCGACAAAGGTACAACAACAAGCACTGAAGATAATTAAAATAAGTCGTTTGTTGCATAAACGAAAGTTCGCTTTTAACACAGTGCTTCCCCCCAAAAAAAGGAGAAATAAACACTAAAGAAACCGAAGCACACAGACCCCAACGTCACGAAAAAGAAGAAAAAATTAAGTTTTAAGCTTCTGCTAAGGCGATGACGCGGAGGGTCGCCAAAGAGGGGGAGACGGAGGCAAAGTCTATGTCGCAATAATAATTTAAATGTTGAAGTAAATTTGAGAAGCGTCGACTGTTGTGTTGTGGTTGTGCTGCTCTCTTCAGCAGCAATTAACAAAGACAACTGCAACCCACAGCGAGAGCGTGAAAACTACGGCTGCAACAAGATGAAGAATCGTCAACGGCAGCGCCGAATATCGCTAAATGAAAACCATCACAATAACAAATACTTCAACAACTTGAATGTACAAATATTTACCAATACAAAAGAACCCAATCAAGTCAATTTAAATTCATATTCATCGTCAGAGTTGACAACGACAGCAACAGCAGCAGCAACTACAGCGACAACAGCAACCGCAGTGGAGACTTCTGAGATAGCGCTACGGGAAAAACAACAACAGCTGGTTCTGATTATGTCTCCAGACCCCTCCTCCATCCCATCACCTCAGTGAAATTGCGAAAATCACAGTCAACCCCAATTCTTGAATGCATTGGCAGCAACATTATCGAGGAACATCATCATCATCAGACTAATATTAATATTAATCATTCTGCCATGGAGGCTAGTAGCAAAAATATACAAAATATAAACTGCGGCTTAACTGTCGCCCAGATCAAGCAGCAGCCACGCCAGCAGCAACATGATCAATTTTCACGCATCAGCGGCAACAAAGAGAGCAACGCCAAGTGCAATAATCATCCTCCAACAGCATCAGCATCCAATGTGACGCCAACAACACCCGAGTCATTGCGCTTTGGCTGCACACACTATAAGCGACGCGCCATGTTTGTGGTAAGTTTATGGGTTCGACATTATTCATTTGCCATATTTAAGACCGATAAGTAATCATTCACGTACACAAATTGGTTTACCATAAAAATATTAAATAGCGAACGAAAAAAACTGATTTGATTTAAATGCTAGCGTTCCGAAACTCTGTCATTATTAATATAATATGCTTTAAATTTGGAAACAGTTCGATAACCATATTTAATAGCTACCAATAGACCGATCGGTCGTAAAATGGGTTCTAATGAGAAAAACTTTTTGATTTAAGTAATAGCGTTCTTAATTTAGTCGAAATCGGATATAAGACAGAGGATGGTAGTAATTAGTGGTATATATTTTTTTAATATTTTCAAAATTAAGGTATAAAAACTTCGACACAGAACTTCTTACTTGGCCTCAGTGTCACCGAACTTCAAGAGATTTCATTTTCTTATTCGAAAATCTAGTTGGAAGGTTTGTGCCCATGCTAATGGTCCATCTCTATCAAATCTCTAAACAGGGTTGCCCTTTCTTGCTAAAAATTTTCCATCTTCTAATTATAATTTGAGGTTTTTTGATTGTGTTATAAGTTTTATGATGCATAATGTGTTGGTTTTAGCGACCTGATCTTCTTAAGTCCAAATGTTTGGTTGTGCTGGCTCAAGGTCATCCGTCCCATCCAAGGAATGAAAAGACGATAGTTTTTGATTTCTGTTTTCCCAATATATTTCGGGCCCACATCGGGGTCAGTCTTCAGGGGCTAACAAACAACATTAAACATAAAATTAACAAGATTTTCCCCCAAGAAACAATTTTTGAACAACATTGAAACCTATACATACATATTTACGGGACAAGTACGAGTGCTCGCCACGGAGTCTGATATTCAACTAATTTCGTCTAATGTTTGTGTCAAGTAGGTGTCTGTATATGTGTGCACAGTTCTCTGTGTCAGTTTTAAAATTCAGCCTAATCTCTGATGGTACATTAATGATATTCATCATCTCCAGAGTAAAGCGTTTGTTGTAGTGGCTCTCTTGTTGTAAAATGCTTGTGGCTCTCAGTGCAATGGGCCGCAAGCGCTGTTTTTGGTGTGTTAATGATGCTGCGTTTTTTAATGTCTGACTTGTGTCCAGATAGTCTTGTCTTAAGTTTGGATTTTGTCGTTCCAACATATATTTTCTTACATATATTGGTCCCGTCTCCAGCGCATGGTATTTTATATATTAAGTTATGTTTGTCCAACGTAGATATTTTGCTCTTCATGTTGCTGAACAATGCAGCCGTGGTGTGAGTTGGCTTGTGAGCAATTGTTATTTGTTCCTTGTCATATAAGTCCGCTTTGGCCAGTCTTTCCGAGTAATGTGGTATGTAAGTGACTGACTTGTATGTTCTGGTCTGTTCCGTATGCGTTTTTATGGTTTCCTTTCCAATGTCTTTGATGATCGTCTTGATAATGCTCTGAGGGAAATCATTCTTTGACAGCAGTTTTTTGATTATCCCTACATTGTCTTTGTGAAAAATTGGATCACTAGTGTCAATTATGCGCTTTGCAAGATTTTCGCTGTGTTGTATATCATATTTTTAGGGTGTTTTGAAAAGTAATTTATTATCCGTCCTGAAGCTGTGGGTTTTTGATACCAGTTTACCTTTAAAGTGTTGTTGATCCTGTGCACTGCAAAAAAAATAATTTATTGTCTTCTTCTACTTCAAAGGTAAATTGTATGTCCTTATGGTATGAGTTGCATTTTTAAATAATGATTCAAATTTAAGTCATATTTCTGCAAAATAAAATTCAAACTCTAAAAAAATATTTTTGCGCCAATCATACCAATATAACTTGATGAGTCTAAGCCCTTGTTTATACCCATGTTGGTACACAGATGGCGACACCATAAATAGAGGAAGCTTTGGTTGGTTGTTTTTAATTGTTACGCATCATTAGGCAGGTTTTTATTGAAACGCAAATGTTAATTTTGAAACAAATAAAATATTTATTTAATTTAATGGAACCTATTCAGAAAAATAATGTTGTTGACATTTCCAAAACTAATTTTGCTTATCAAAATTGTTTAGGCGGGGAATTTAGCTAAATCTCCCAATTTCAAAACACGAGAGATTTAAAACCAACCGAAAGAGATTTCTGTGACACCGAGAATTGGTTTTGGGTTGAAAAAGATTTCCGTGACACCTTCGTCTAAGAGTTTTGAACTTTTCAACGCTTTATCCAACGTATATTTAAAATTTACTTAATATTTTCTTGTCTTACTTATCTACTTGCCACCTGTTAAATCATTTCTTACCCCATCCAAAAATACTACCTACTTAACACCTAACTGATTACGTCATATTTTCTTTAGTCTGCCATAATAGAAAAAGGTCATGAAATTAGATAACTAAATGCAAAAAGGCTCAATATTTATCCAGATCAATACTTTAGGTGTTAAACGGGCACGCCAAGCATTCTTTTCAATGAGAATATACGTATTAACTTGCTCATCTTCTCTCTTATGTTCAGAACGGTAGGCACAAGTCGCGGGTAAATACTAATTTGCACAATTGAACTTAAAAGAATTGTGGCCCAGTGAATGTTTGTTTGTTTAGAAATATATAAATAAAGTTAAAGTGTTCATTGTGTGCCATAAATACGTGTATGGGGAACCAAAAGCAGATGGCTCCTGAAGGCGCCATCGTAACTCTTCACGCGACAGCTAACCTAATCCACAAGATTTCATTTGCAAAAAATGTGTAGATTTTCAATAGAGAATCTTTATCGGCAGCATAGAAAAACGAGAGCGCCTAGCTAACTTCGTCTTTGCGGAAGTTTTTATACCCTTTATACATCAGAGTTTAAGAACGCCAGCATTAAAACAAACAATTTTTCTAAATTAAACCCACTTTTCGACCTTTAGTTTCTATGGCAGCTATAAGATATAGTAATCCGATTTTGACCAAAACTTCCAAATCTGTATAAAAGCGTATTATATTAATAATCGCTGAAGTGAGACACGTTAACATTAAAAATAAAAAAAAATTTTCTTATTAAAACCCACTTTTCGACAGATAGTTTCTATGGCAGCTATAAGATATAGTCATCCGATTTTGACCAAAACTTCCAAATCTGTATAAAAAGCGCATAATATTAATAATAACTGAAGTGGGAGACGTTAACATTAAAAACATAAAAGTTTTTCTCACAAAGACCCACTTTTCGACCGATAGTTCCTATGGCAGCTATAAGATATAGTCATACGTTCCGGTCGGTTCCGACATATTAGCAGTGTGCAGTAAAAAAAAGACTCTGTGCAAAGTTTTGGCTCGATAGCTTTAAAACTGGGAGACTAGTTTGCGTAGAAACAGACAGACGGACAGACAGACGGACAGACAGACGGACAGAAAGACGGACAGACAGACGGACAAAGCTCAATCGACTCAGCTCGTCACCCTGATCAAGAATATACATAGTTTATCCGGTCGGAAATGGATATTTCTATGCGTTGCAAACTTCTGGGCGAAATTATAATACCTCGTTCACAGTAGATATCAATAGTAGATATGTATTACAACAAACAAGCGCTGCGTCGCGCTGATCTAAAGCAACTGCCGTAAATAAGAATGTTGTTAAGCCCTTTCCGATCTTTTTGCTGACCACCGCTGGTTATTATCTGTATACTCTGGGGGCTTCAAGTAAAAAAAAATGTAAAATTGGCTATACAGCTCCTCCAACGGGGCCAAGCCAAGCTTCTCTCAATCTCTTGGCGTGTGTGCTTTAAATTTTTCGCACAAGCGAAAGGGACCTACAGTTTAACGCCGAATCCAAACGGCAAAGTTTGAGAATTTGCTTTTTCAAGGCTACATTACTTCACAGCTGGCGCCAATAGCTGGTGAAGGTGACCGTATGTGTAAAAGCTAAAGATAGAAAAAAGCTTTTAATTTCACTGTGGAACACTCAAAATGGCCTGGGACGGGGACCAATAAATTTTGAAACTAGAGGCATCAGGTAGCAACACCTCATACCCAGTTTTTCTTCAGCACGTCAAGTTCGCGTTTAATGGGCACATTTATACTAGCAACACACAGTTACATCATCTGTTGCTGGTCAAATAAAAATGAGAGCTAAAATTTTGGAAAATTCACCAAAGTTAGAGGGAGTTACCAGCATTGTTATTCCAAATTCCCGCCTCCAATGGACAAGCGGTTAGTACCCCGCCCATAGAGGTCTAACTTAGAAAATGGAATAAATGGAAAACCACTCGATGGAATTTTTGAAGATTTTAAATATATTGAGATACTGACCAATTAAATGAGTCCTCAAGAGATGGTAACATGCATCTAAAAACCGCGATAGTGGGTACCACATTTGAAAGCACCCATTATCGAGTCAATATAGGCAATAAACTAGACATAAAAATAGACCGAACTGCGTTTTCAGTTTTACCAACGAAGCCTTGGTTCGCGGTTTATAGTCGTTTTTGTACTAGCAATTGCCTTAGAACAACATTGACCATTTAGGTAAAACAAGCTTCACTAAAATTATGAAATTAATCTTATTAATAGAGTGCTTCATTACCAGCAGAAAAACAGATCATGTCATTAAAATACTTTAATTCAAGGCATCTTAACGTATCGCGGTTTGTCCACCGAAGACATTTTGAAACAAAATTTTACTTTTTCCTAGTGCAAATGACGAATTTTAATCATAGAATTTTTTGCATAATTTTCGAGACGCCCTTGATACCCAAGTGGTCAATGTTGTTCTGAGGCAATTGCTTGTGCAAAGATACCCATAGCTCGCGAGCTAAGGCTTCGATGGTAACAAAAAACGCAGTTCGGTCTATTTTGATCTCTAGTTTATGGTTTATATGAACTTAAAAAATGAGTGCTGTCAAATGTGGTACCTACTATCGCGGTTTTTCGATGCATGTTACCATCTCTTGAGGACTCATTTTATTGGTCAGCATCTCAATATGTTTAAAATCTTACAAAATTCTATCGAGTGGTTTTCCATTAATCCGACTTTCTAAGTTGGACCTCTATGGGCGGCGTACTAACCGCTTATCAATTGGAGGCGGGAATTTGGTGTAACAATTGTGGTGATTCCCTTCATCTTTGGTGAATTTTCCAAAATTTTAGCTCTCATCTATATTTGACCAGCAACAGATGTTGTATGTGTATGTTGCTAGTATAAATGTGCCCATTAAACGCGAACTTGACGTGCTGAAGAAAAACTGGGTATGTGGGGTGTCGCTCCCTGCTGCTTTTTATTTCACAATTTATTGGTCTCAGTCCCAGGCTATTAAAAAGTTGAATTTTGTTCCACAGTGTTCCCCCCCCCCCCCTTACATTTTGGCCCCACTCCCCCTTCCCCCTCTTACCCGTTTTCTCCCTCCCCATTTAAAGATGCTCCTACCGCTGCATCGGATATGGGGTATAAAGAGTAAAAAGAGGCTTTTCTCATTTCAATATTTATTCTCAATTTTTGAGACCATCTCTTATTTTTAAGTTGAAGGCAACTTATTTCCGGAACATGATATTTTCCCTCGGTATGGTGAGTTGCTGAATCTCATGAACGGTTCCATATGTAGATTCTGGACGAGAAAAAACTGAGATAAAAATGGTATGAGACTTTGGTTACAAATTTTACCGAATCCCGGGTGTTAAGAAAGATAAATTCGGAATAAAAAAAAAGAAAAATATATTAAAATAAATTTACAATTGGTTCCGTTTTAGCAAAAGATTGTGTTTGTGATTGAGTTATCAAAGTCGTGCGTATTTTCGTATCGTTCACTCTTGTCCTAAGGATGCAAAGCAAGCTTAATTCCCTATTCTTATAATGTGTAAATTATATCAACAGTAGTTACATATTATGTGTGCACATTCCCACACTATCTTTAAAGATATAAATAACTTGAGCACAGCAACGTCAACCGTTGCTTTTTATATGTATATCCATTTAAACTTTGCATTCTGATAATAACACTTAAAAATACGAAGAGACTTTAAATCCGGTTTCTTTGTGTTTCTTCTTCTGCATCCTCTTATAACTGAGAAAAAATTGTTTTGTTTTGTTTCATGATATATTCGTTCATGATGAATATATGCACAAAATACTCGAACTATATTCAAACATTTCTTGGGTACATCAGAAAACTTTAGATCTGGATGGCATCAATTTGATAAGTGTTGCTCCACTTTAAATGGTGCACACAAGGCTTTTCACATTGAGCTTAAGTCCACATGCATAAATTAATTTCATTTAGTATGTTTAGTACGAGTATGTACAAATATAGTTTAACACCTTCACCTGATTCAACACTCGACTATATTTGCACACAAATAAAAAAGGTAACAAATTTAATTAAGACCGATAAACTGTTTCAATACGTGTAAGGTACAATACAGAAGACGGTGAAATATGTAAGTATACCAGCTAACGTGACATATTTTCAAAGTCTATAATTTTTACAAAATATTCTTTTTAATAATGCCTACGTGCGGGTATGCCACGGTCCCCATTTTAACCATTGATGCTTCTCACCTAAAAAAAACCAGCTTTATTATCTTTAAATTTCCTACCTTATTGTAACGAACAAAATTTGATAAATGTATTGTATTTGGACAAACAATTAGCGACAATCTAATGAAGCATGGACGGGCTTTCTGGACTAGAGACGAAGCCGTATTTCATATTGTGATGTGCCGCCGCTGTTCGATTTGAACATTCCCCTTGATTTAATTAAGATTTATGATTCATTTAATTGAATTGCGATGGTGGCTGGTGGCTCCAATGTTAATGGTAACGCTAAGTCACAGCTTGGAATGGATGTTGTTTCGGTTACCCAATGCCGGACACGTCACGTACATGTCTGAACATGTTCTATTGTTTTATTAGCACCTCAATTTCAACCCATTTAGCTGGCCACTAGACTTACGCTAATGAATTGTGTTGCGTTCCTTTAAAAATTTTCCTCAACTTCTTCTTCATCTTCTTCTACTTCTTCTAGACACCCTGCTGTAATAAGTTCTACAAATGTCGCTTCTGCCATGATGAAAATGAATCACACCATTTCGATCGTAAGACCCTCACTGAGCTTATTTGTTCCGAGTGTAAAGTTCGTCAGAAAGTTCAGGAGCAGTGCGAAAAGTGTGGTGTGCGTTTTGGCAAGGTAAGTTCCCTTATTCACTGAATTATTTCTGCCTTTTTCTTATAATGTTTGTTTGATTGTTGTTTTTTTTATAATTTGCAGTACACTTGCCTTATTTGCAATCTGTTTGATGATTCTGATAAGCAGCAATATCATTGTCATGGCTGTGGCATTTGTCGTATTGGCGGTGCACATAATTTCTTTCACTGTGAAGTCTGCAATATGTGTCTACCTATACAGTTAAAGATTGATGGGCATAGGGTGAGTAAAGCGTGGTGATAGGAAAATACCTATATACTTATACAAACCATGAGTTTAAAAAAAAATATATAAATAGAACGATTGAGAGAGAGAAAAAAAAACTAAAGAAATCCCAACTTGTGTTTATTTCAAGGGAGATTCCTAATTAGAAAAATAGACGAAAGCTAAATTCTAGGGTTGTCGAATATTTTTAAAGTATCGTATCGATGATTTTTTTAATTTGAAAAAATATCAAATGATATTTAATATATCACTTTGAAAATATCGATCTATCGATATAACTGTTATTTTAATTTTTTTCCTTTGAAAAAAAGAGTTGAATAAGTCTATATTGAGCAATCAAAACAATATTTTTCATGAGATTTGAGTCTTGTTTGTATTATACATATATAAATACTTTTTAATTCCAATATTTGGATTTAAAAAAAATCCGTCATACAGCTACGGGAGTCGCAAATGACGCATTTTATAGCAGAAGCAAGTCGCCCCGAAGGCACTGAACTACCAGGGGTAATAAGATACATTAGGGCTAGTCCTGGATAGTCAAGGCCGCCTTATGCGAATTGCAGAAGATTAAGGGATTACTTTCCCATAATATTTGTGGCCACCTTAAGTATAACTTAAGCTCACTATTTTGCGACTCTTGCATTGATAGGTCTTTTTTATAATCGCAATCGAAAATGGGCTTCCATAAAGTCAACACACGGATCAGTTGGTCGTGTTAACGCTTGTTATAATTACTTTTCCGCACAAATTTCACTTGGCTGTGCTGTTTTTATGTCGCAATATCCCAAAAAAATATCGATATTCGATATTTGGACAAAAAAATATCACGATATAAATACATCAGTTTTAAAAAATATGATCGATATATTGATATTTTGATATATTTTCGGCAACCCTACTAAATTCGACCGAAGTTTATATACCCTTGCAGCTTGTATTATTTGTATAAAAGTTTTACATGATTTTCGTCGAACATTCTTAGCTGAGGGTTTCCCCAAAACAGCAATAGATGGCGCCACTACTTTGAGCGTGTGGCTACGCCACGTTAACAATTTAGTTTTAAGACATACATAAACTAGGTTTTAGTCCGGTTTAATGGAGACGGCATGTTGCCGGCAAGAATGAGTATAACACAATGGCAGAGAGATAAGTCAATGTGTGTGTAAGTTAGAGATGTAAGATATATACAAAGGCGGGAGTATCGAGGATCGATAGTTGTTAGTGATGTGTGAACCCGATAGATGAACTGGATATGTGATTGGAGCTGGATGAACTGGGACTGTGATTAAAGCAGGATGAACTGGGACCGGCACAACTGTTTGCTTGCCAGCTTATTAGCAGTTTTTTATTTGTAGTTGGTTTTTTATTTTCTTCTTTTTTGTAAATAAAATAACTTAAATTTATATAAATCTAAGGAATGGTATACAAAAAAATTTAAAATAAAAAAGTTTAGTTACTCGGCGACTTGGTTAAAAGAACCGTCTGTCGCTCACCGCCTCGCACCCTCTACACGTAGCTTAATACACCTGGCTTCCCGGGTCTTCCCCAGATACCAGATCGTTCAGCCATGCGCTTTGGGTTTGCGAATTAGTGCTAGCAGGATTTACAAAAGTTATAAATGACTAATACTAAAAAACTAAAAACAAAATTTCCTTTTTAAAATAATCCCTTTATAATTCTGTTTCTATATGCTAAGGCTTTAATCACATAACTCTGTAGCTTTGACCAGTCCGCGCCGTTGAGGATATTTATTATTTCGTGCGGAAAAAGGGTACATTTGGCGAAAACTGAGAGCCGGAGTTCCCGCAGAATAGGGCAACCTCCAATGAAGTGGATGACTTTTTCTTGCTTCCTCCAGTTGCACAGAGGGCAGTGTGTGTCATTTCTCGTGACATTTGGAATAAAATTCAAGTTTAATATTTCAACTCTGGCCATGAAAACACTTCTTATTCCTTCAATGGGAAACTCATCGGAGAAATAGTTATTCTCTCCCAGGTCGTAGTGCAGTTGTCTATAGATCAAACGCTCAGAGCTTCTCCGGGATTCTTCAACAAATTTCATCCTATATGCTGCATCCATTTTAACCGTAATATTCCTAGGCTAGGCACCCAAGTTTTCCATGTTGCGTTATCTTCAAGATTCAATCGAACTCCGTGATCCGTGGCTAGACTGTCCCCTCTATCTCTAAAAATTGTAGTCGCTCTTTTAAAAGGTGCTCTGCCAAAATCCTAGGTACCCTTTTAGATAACTTTTATATATAAAAAGAAGATATAATATAGCATCCTGTTCGGTGTGTATTGAGGTAGACGAAAAATTTTCTTAAGAATTTAAAATTTTCTTTGAAGACTTTTCACTTCCTCGTATCGATTATTATATGGGACCCCCGTTACTTTTTGGACCAATAAGAACTATCATCCGATTTGAATTAAACTTGTAGCATATAGTTTTGATATTAAAAAAGATTTGTGAGCGATACCATTGAATACAAAAAACCAAATATATCAACTAGAACTATAATATAGTTGTCCGATTTTCAATCAAACTTGATGGAATTATGTGAAAGCATAGAGAACTTATAAATAAGAGGTTTGGGGACGTTTGCTTTGAAAACAAAAAAGTTTTTCTCACTAAAACTAGTTTTCCGACTGATCGTTCCAATGGCAGCTTTATGCTATAGTCATCCGATCCGCCTGGTTCTGACAAATGTGTAGCACATTTGAACCTAAGAGCTTCGTGCAAAGTTTGGTTGAATAAATTGGTTAGATATCTTAAAAACTGACTGGTGAGATAGCATAGAAGCCGACGGACTGACGCACATGGCTATATGAACTCGGCAAAACATCAAAGTGAAATTGTTGACCATTTCAAAATGATATTTTTAAGATCAAATTGATATTTTAGAATTTCATTATTTAAATGTAAAATTGGCTTTACAGCCACAAAAAACAACCAGAAAAAAAAAAAAAAAATTATAATTCGCTGGTAGTAAATCCAATACTACTACTATGCTCTTCTTTTTTTAACTAAACACTTATTATTTATTGTTTTATAAAAACAGAAAAAGAACGAATTTATAATTTCTTGACCCTGCCTTGACTGGTTGAGCATCGAACATGAGCACTAGTGAAGGCTTACTAAACATAGGCTGCCATTTCTAAATGGGTACTCGCGTAACTTCTGTGTAAGCATGTCTGGCGCTTGTAAACGGTAATTAGATTTTTATTGTTGCGTGTGAAGTTTTGTTTTTAGTCTCTGTGTTCCTTTTCGACTTCTATACAAGGGATGTCCTCTTATGAGAGTTTCGAGAATTAAAAAAAATATCCTTTTTATCTTTGATAATATCATTTGACAAATTGATATTATTTACGGTTAAAATGAAACGTTCTAGTTCAAAAATGATATGAAAAAAATCATATTTAAAAAAATGTCAAATTAACCCCAGCCCATATCAAATTGAAATGGATCTTACTTTTTTTCTGTGTAGGAACGTTTGGGCACCCTTAAATAAACGTATTAGTTAAAGTAATGTCAATCTCATTCTTCATAATCTTTTAAATAGAATTTAGGATTTACAGGGTATATTACAGCCAGGCTTTACCGACTTTTTAACGTTGATTTTCACCAGAATCTAATTCATAACATTTTAACATTTTGATTCGGTGATTGTATGCAAATGGAAAGAACACTTGGGTTTATGCAGATTAGTTTGACACTGACACTAATATAAAACTGTTTATTTTTTTTGTGCCAAGTGCTGAATATAGATTAACCTTCAAATTTTTGAAAGCATTTTAGAGAAATAGTTAAGTTTGAATATTGGTGTTTATGTAAAGTCATGCTCCAACCGGTTTCCTAATTGTGGCTGCTTTAAGAAATCAAGTCGTAAAGATATCCAACGTAAATGACTTCGTTCTAAACCAGTGTAACTCTCTGCTCTTCTCCCACATCTACAGTGCGTAGAGAATATTTCTCGCTCGCATTGTCCCGTTTGCCTAGGCGACATCCACACCTCGCGCATTCCCTGCCACATTCCCGATTGCGGTCATCTGCTGCACAAGATGTGCTTCGATCAGCTGCTGGCCTCTGGCCATTACACCTGCCCCACCTGCCAGACCTCCCTGATCGATATGACAGCACTGTGGGAGTATTTGGATGCGCAGGCGTTGCGCATGCCTGTGGCGCTGAAGTATGAGAACCAGCGTGTGCATATTTTCTGCAACGATTGTCACAAGGTAAGTGCATGAGCACAAGCTGTAGAAGGGTTTCTTATGTATTCATTTTTTTGCAGACTTCCAAAACCAAATTCCATTTCATCGGACTAAAATGCGTGCACTGTGGCGCCTACAATACCACGCAGGATGTGAAGCGTCGCCTCTCTCTGGTCACCGATGAACCATCATCGGCGTGACATTTGCTTGAAAACAGGAAATCTCTTGCCATGCTCACACATTTGAAGAAACTAAATTTGTTTGAAAAAAAAAACTGAAATCGAAACGCATTGAATTTAGACCAAATTCGAGCTGGTATCGAATATTTGTTAAACCCTCAAAAAATATAAGGACTTCAATTGGTTTTTATTATTATTTTAACAGAAGCAATGTGCTCTTAAATATTGTTATTGGAGCTCTCATCTCGAATTTTATTGTTTTCAAATATTTTTCAAAATCGTTTGTTTTTAAATTTCAACAAATATTTCAAGCACTATAAAACCATAAACATCTACAGTTGTAAACCTAAATAAATTTATTATAATCTTTTTACAAATTGAACAAAAAAATGGCAAAATAATCAGGCCTGTTCCCGTTGCCGAATCCGTTTAATCTTAATTGGTAAGAGCTGTGTTTTCTAAGAAATGATTAGGGAATTCGAACAACGCGAGAACTTTTAACAATTCCGATTCCGCATGATTTTATCGAAATCAAAAACGGGAAGGGCCTGCATATATATACCATATGTATTCATAACAATATGGAAGCTGAGCTCTATATTCTATAGGTGGCTGCCTCTTGAAAGGAAGGTAAACATAAGATTTATTGAGTTTAGTTATGTTATTCACAATTGTTCGTTTATTGCTAGGAGACCATTGGGACGCGACTTGGAATTCCTTAAAGGACAGCTTCGCTGCCGGAATGATAAGCACGCCAAGAGTAGAAGACTCGAGTGCGACTTAGCTCCACATAAGTTTTTTGCCAGACATGTCGGCATATAAACAAATACGAGTTAATTCTCTTTTGTAGAACCTTTTGCTCCTCGTACGAAATGGCTGATGATGAACAACTTTGGCCCAGCACAAAGAGATTCAATTGTGGACGGCGGCGATTCCGTATATCGAACGGATGAGCTGCACAACTTTTTAGTGGTCGGACTTGGGACTACTTCTAATCAATGCCGTTCCATTATAAAAACGAGATGCCAAGGCACAAACAGTCATTTCAGCCCCTTCCCTAGTCGTGTCCATAAAACAAAAAATTTGCGATTTATTTACGTTTTGCATCTGCCTTCTTTTAGAACTTCACTGCAAGTAAGGATTAACCTAACACTGTCGAACCCTAGGTGCATTCACTACCGCTTCTCACAAATTACAAAAAGCTATTGTAGCAACTATTGAATCATTGGAGGCCATCATAACTATTCGCTGTTAATTAATGTCATTTATATTTTGGCAAATAGTTTAAATTTTCCCGCCAAGTAGTGATTGTTTTGGCCGGCTCAAGGTCAGGTGTATTTTATGTGCATTGATTTGTTGAAATAAAAAACACTTCTCCTTTTTTCTCTCCGATATATTTCGAACCCCGTCGTGATTCGTCTTCAGGGAGTGCACAGCGACCGCTCTGTCAGCTGTGGAGTTGGAAACCAAGTTAAATTCGAGAACAAAGCAACTATAGATGAGCGCCTTTTTTCGCACTTGCTATCGAAGAAATAATGTGCAGAGATTTAGCACACTTTTCGCAAGTAGCTCCGTACCAAGTTTAAATACACAATTGTCTCCTCGAGCAGAGGAAAAGCGGCACCAAATGATCGTCTTGAGTTACTCAAGTTCATAACACATCCCGCTAGCGCACCTATAATAATAACTAAAAAAATAAATTATTTTTGATGTGAAACATCTTTAATTTCGGTACGGGCGATTTTAGTAGGAGTAAAATTTGATTTTACCGTCACGTGACGCTTACGTCATTCATATTTTGTGTTGTTCTGATTTGTGGAGTTTCCTGGCAAACACACACACACAAGAGGATGGGCAGAGAAAGGAAGCGAAGAGGTTCTGGGAGAGGATCTGGTGGTATTTGGGAGGAATTTGGGTGGAATCTTATCTAGGAGGGATCTGGGTAAGATCTAGGTGGGATCTGGATGGGAAAGGGGGTGAGATCTGGGTGGGATCTTGGAGCGATATGGGTGGGATCTGGGTGGCATCTGGGTGGAATCTGAGTGGGATCTTGGCTAGATCTGTGTGGGATTTGGGTCGGATCTCGATGGGAATGGGGGTGAGATCTGGGTGGGTTCTGGGTGGGATCTGGGCGGGATCTGGAAGCGATATCGGGTGATCTGCGTAGGATCTGTATGAGGATCTGGGTGGGAGCTGGACGCGATCTGGGTGGTATCTGGGTGGACATGGGGGTGAGATCTGGGTGGGATCTTTCAGGGATCTGGGATCGATGTGGGGGGGATCTCTGTGGGATCTGGGTATGATCTGGGCGGACTCTAATTGGGATCTGTATAGGATCTGAGTGGGATTTGGTTAGGATCTGAGTGGGATCTAGCTAGGTTGGATCTGGATGGGATCTGGGCGGGATCTGGATGGGATCTTGGTTGGATCTCATCTTGGTGGTATCTGGGTGGGTGAAACATCATCATTTATCCCTGGATCAGTACAATAAATAAGACTTCCAGAAAAATGAAAGAATACTGCAGCAAGAGATCTTGATGCTGGTATTTCTACTCCCTGTTATTTTTCTCCTTTCGAAAGAGCGCCCTTACTGATTTATATACCATTGACAGAAGCTTGTGATTTGAAAATAAGCTCTAAGGCTGCCTTCACACTGTTCGACACATAAGACATGACGTCTAGTAGTCCTACTTTTTGTGAGGTTTTAAATTTGAATAGCTTGTCAAATTCATAGAATTTCATGGGAAAATATTTGCCTACTAGATTATCATGTCTCATGTGTCGAACAGTGTGAAGGCACCCTAAATCTAAGCATCATGTTTCACATCAGAGCCCCGAGAGTGTTAACGACACTCAGACCTTTTTTTATTAAATAATTTTAACCTTGAAATAAATTTGTATTTTTGTGATCTGGAATCCTTAAACAGAAGGCCATACTGTTGAATACATTGGACTAAATTTGGATCCGAAATTCTATTAAAAATTATTAACACAAAAAAATTAATTTATACAATTGTTTAAAATTCGATATCCTTCTGAAGTTTTGCATACTCAAACCAGGATTAATGCCAACCAAAATGATATAGGTTTACAGCCCTTATATTATTTGTAAAGCTTTTTTAAAATATGTTTTATTTTCATATTTATAGCAACTAATTAAATGACTAAAATCTAATTAGATTTGTTTAGATTTGGAAATTCGCTTTGGAAATTAAACGAAACTTCTTAGGTAAATGGATGGTTAATCTTTTTCGATTTCTGTACATGGATATTGTTCTCTGGTTATACACATAACACAGCCCAACAGTGTTTTTAATGCAGGTCTATTTTTATCAGATTATGTTAATATAGTTTGCACTGAACAAAACTGTATTATTGGTTTTAATCTATTAGCTCTTGTTTCCAAACGAAAATGTTGAATTTTTGGCACTTTAGGATCTATAGTTTGTGAGCTATCAGCTTGTGTTGAACTGCAATACGAGGATCCGGAAACTTTTGCAAATTATAATTTAAAATTCGATAACAAATGTATATCGTCAGCCAGAAGGTGGCCACGCCAGCACACTGCAATTAGGTCACACTGCAACTTGATAGAGGCCACTCATCTGAGTGCTTCATATCTACTCAGACACCTTTTTACACGGTCTGACAGCAAATCAGACGAAAACTCAGCTGAGTGAGCAGGTCGTGTAAATAGAGCAGTTATTGGATTAATACTTTCGCCATCTGAGCATTTAGCCAAACGTATGATCTAATTTTGTGATTTTTATGGCAAAGTTATATGACTTTAAGACGTGGGAGGACAACTAGATTCGTAATTCAAAAATTTATAGGAACTGTGAAAAGGCTACTTGTTTCAACATAGAACTATAGGAAAAAAAACACATTCGGGGAGTACTTCGATTTCAAGGCAAACCTAAAATAAACAAGCAGACTTTATTGTACAAAAATTTAAAAAAAAATCGTTCTTAAAACCAGAAGATCATGGCAAGCAGAATAATGAAGACCTTACTCCCACGAACCGGATCTGTTTTGTTATATTTGCGGGGAGTATGTATTTCAAGGAAATAGATTAAAAATAACGAAACTAGCGCATACTTTTGGTTTCCCCTTCGCAATCAATGTATGCTAAACTTGCAGAGAGTGTATAAGAAAATGGGCTAAAACAAAAGAAAAAAAAAATTACAAATTTGGTGTGCCAATGGTGAGGCACAAGCCGACAGACCAATTGTTATTTTTGCACCGTGAATTTAAAGGGCAATTGGAAATATCCAAATGTTAATTCAGTCAGACGTCCTTTTCTTCATAGCAAGGAAATTCCGATTCCAGACTTTCACCACATGAAATTGCAAAAAGCTTTCTCCGCTAAGTTTTAAAAAAAATAAGCCTGGTGTTTTTAAAGGGCCTCAAATTCGCCAAATAATTAAAGATAAATCATTTGCTGAATCCATGACCCAGAATGAACGGGATGACTTTTTTTCAGAGATTAAAACCGTAACCGAAACCGTAACCCTTAACCGCTAAAAACACTTTAAAATTTGTAACCGAAACCGTAACCGTAACCGAAAAAATGTTTTTTCTTATAACCGTAACCCTATAACTTTTATTACCATAACCGGTTATCAGAACCGAAACAGAAACAAATATACGGGTTGATTTCGGTTTTCCTCTACTAGTAAAAATTTTGATAAACGTAAATCAGTGCCGGGAGGACAGAGAAGTGTGCTTGTGTTAGTGAGCAAGAGAGCTCTCTCCAGACTACAGCCTACAACTTTCATGCAACTCAGTGTTTACCGATTCACACAACCATAAGTTTGGCTTGCGTTTACAAAAAAACATGCGTGACTTCGGCCCCTGGTAGCTATGGCTGGTTGGCTCTGGTCTAGACCTGTGCAAAAAATATCCTCTGACACGGAGTTATGCATGGCCGGCTCTCAAGTAAATTTTATGCACGCACAATGAACATTTTACATGCATACATTGCACCACACTATTGCTGACGGCCACAAAGAAAAGAGAGCGAACGAGAAAGAGTGAGTGCAGCTAACCAAAATCTTTACCCTCCTCATCTTTCCATATACATATGTTTGTGATATTACACTGAATGCTGGCTAGTTTAACCGATCCATAAATGTACGACTTTGGCTCGAATTTGGCATCAGCGAGTTCAGATTTTTTCTGTAAACTTAGGTTCTATCTGGATTCAATGTTAATTTGAAATCAAAAACAACTCAGAATTGACCAAAGTATAGTATCACGAGATAGAGTTTAGAAAACCAAGTCTGTTCGAGAATGATGCTTACCTATGTGCAATATATATTTCTTGATCCGAGATATATACTGTCTTTATCTGCCGAGCAGAAAATTAACTGTATTAAATTGTTGGACAACCATAACTTGATTGATTTATCAGGGGAAAACAGTCCACCTCTAAGTTGGCCGGAAATTTCCAGCAGTTCCAATTAAAAACGAGAAGGCCAAGCTAACTTCGTCTTTGCCGAAGTTTTTATACCCTTGCAAATGTTTTAATACATCAGAGTTTAAGAACGCCAGCATTAAAACAAATTTTTTTCTAAATAAAACCCACTTTTTGACCGATAGTTCTTATGGCAGATATAAGATATAGTAATCCGATGTTGACAAAAACTTCCAAATCTATGTGAAAGCGTATAATATTAATAATAGCTGAAGTGGGAGACGTTAACTTTAAAAACAAAAAAGTTTTTCTCACAAAGACCCACTTTTCGACCGATAGTTCCTAAGGCAGCTATAAGATATAGTCATCCGATCCGGTCGGTTCCGACATATTAGCAGTGTGCTGTAAAAAGAAGACTCTGCGCAAAGTTTCAGCTCGATAGCTTTAAAACTGAGAGACTAGTTTGCGTAGAAACAGACAGACAGACGGACGGACAAAGCTCAATCGACTCAGCTCGTCACCCTGATGTAGAATATATATAGTTTATAGGGTCGGAAATGAATATTTCTATGCGTTGCAAACTTCTGGGCAAAATTATAATACCCTTTGCAAGGGTATAAAAAACAATCTGACGTCTTCATTAAAAACTTGGCTTGACAGAGGACACATATTGGAACGGTCGGAAAAAATTAACAATATTTCCAGATCTTGTTTAATTATCAAAAGTTTTGCTAGCAGAACCACCCACACAAATAAGTGTTGCGCGTTTGTTTTCAGGAGTAGAATTTATAATGAATCCCCGCTTTTGTCTGCATGAATTGTAAAGTTTATATTTCATACTAATAACCGTAACCGTAACCAAAACCCGTAACAGAATTAGGTTAATAACCGTAACCAGTACCGTAACCGATATTCCACAACCGTAATATAACCGTAACCGGAAAAAAGCGATCGTCCAAAACAGTAACCGTAACCCAAACCGTTATTCGTTTCGGTGTTAATCTCTGCTTTTTTTGAAAAAAAAAAAAATGTTGTAAATCGAAAGATGTCTGTCTTTTTTTTTAGACACTTTCCGCTGTACTTATATAGCGCCTTTGATTTTTTTAAAATGCATTGATATGTGCCTAGAGTGCCTAAAATTCAACATTTTCGTTTTTCCGCTACATCTTGGAAATAAGAGCTGATGGAACTAAACCGAAAGAAGTTTTGGAATCAGTGAACATAAACTTATCATATTTTTAATTCAACAGGGCTGCACCTCACAAAGTTGGTCATCTCTCAACTTGTTAAACATTTACTGTGCCTTTTCCTTAAGGGCAACTCCTCCATCATCTGCCTCATTGACGGTTTTCTGCCTACGTTCTGCAGCCTTTCGCAAATTGGTCAAATAGAAGCCCAAAGCTATCATTACAATCCAGCTGATGTAGCCAATGTGATAGACGGAGCTATAGAAATACCAAATGCGTCCAAAAGACGAAAGCAGGAAGGCGGTACCCAGATAACTGAAGGCGAACCACTTGAAAATCCAGAATATGACATCCATAACTTGCCGCTTCATACCCGTGGCATTCTTACGCACAAGCTTATGCCACATATCCTCCAAAGCCACATAGAACGGTGCACCCATAATGCAGAAATAGTGTCCAGGTCGGAAGCCATGCCAATAGGCCGAGCAAAGCAAAGTGGCACCGGTTCTGAAACATAAGAATAAGAATAGAGTTAATTTGGGAATATGTGAAATGTTAACTACTTGTTATACCTGCCCACCCTGTGTGGGTGTGCATCAGTAGCAAAGAGAAAAAAGGAACAAGAGCAACAAGAACAACATACATATGTATATATATATATATAGACAACAAATCTAGCCTAGCCTCTACACATGAATGGATTATACACTACGCACCTGTATTTCTTGCTGGGGAATAGCTTGTAAACATTGACAGCCAGCCAATATTGCACACACACATTCCAATGCTTCATACCCTCTCGGAAAGTCCAACAACGTTCCACTTCCAGAACACGAGTATTAACAATTGTGGTGAAGTTGTAGGTATGTCTCTCGGCATCTCGTTTCAGGTGCTGATAACGTTTGCGTGGTCCCTCGCCATTGTTGGCATCTGCCTCCTCTGGATAGGCACCAAAACCGGCCATCGTGCAGACACATTCACTTAGCGTAAGACCCGTATAAATGCGTGCACGGAATATAAAGAATGTGGGCCAAACATACAGCAGGCGATACACAAAGGAACGATCATTGTAAAACTCATCGCTGAGGGCATACTGTGAAAAAGAAGGAATTTATTTCGTAACAATTCAATTTGAATATTCACAAAACTCACCTCAAGTGGCCAAATGTAGTTGGTGGCCAGATAAATGCTGCAGTAGAAAACGGCATATTTCAGCTTCTCTATGGTGGCCTCAACAGCGGGAGCATGATTCTTAAAGGGCATCTCAAAGTAATCACGATATGTGCGATACCGATAATAGGGACCTGGCACAAACAAAAACAAAAGAAACCCATAATTTATTAAATAATTTTTCAAATGAAACCGAAAGTTGACGTTTATGGAAACAGCTCCTCATCACCGCATTGCTACAGCCACAGAGCTCCTCAATCGTTCTATTAAATAACCACTTTAAGTTATTCATTACAACTCTTAAGATTATTGATTATTTTTTTTATCCTTTCAAAGAAGCCCATGTGAAGTTGTTGATAACGTGGAACTTGATGATTCTTAATTTTTTATAAGTCAAAAACACAATTTTTGTTGTAGTCGTACCATTTGGTCCTTGAGCCGGATTGAGTGTGCGCGTTTAGACCTCAATGCGTGTTCATGACTAGTTGGACATTTGGTCCTTCGACGAACTCTTGTGTTTTCCCCCAAGTGGTAAGAGACACAGAGTTGAACCAGCACCCTAAAGTTTCTGTAAGCTTAAAAACTACAGCTACGGGTCGCTAAAAATAAACTACTCTTGTTTTCCCCCAAGTGGTAAGAGACAGAGTATAAAACTTAAAAACACAAAAGAAAGTTACTTTTTGATGTTATAAAAGAATTAAAAAGTGTGGTGTGTCCGAGACCGAAACATCGGTACGAAAAATAAAGAGTGAGGCGTGTCCGAGGCCTAAACATCGGAAGGAAAAAAGGCAGATAGAGGAGCATAAAAGGCAGCATCCAGAGGAGCGGCATAAATAGGCAGCTCAGGCGGCAAAACAGCAAAAAATCAGCAGAGGATCAAAAGGGCAGCTGAAACAGAGAGAGCGGATACCACAGAACACACAGGAAGCGGCAACCAAGGAAGCAGCATCCTGAAGCGGCATAGAAAAGCAGTAAGAGCAGAAGAGAAGCGGCAACCAGAGAGGCGGGAAGAAGGAGTGGCATCAGCAATTTGATAAGTTACTTCTAAACTTAAAAAAAATATATTTTAAAATGTAAAAATATTGCGGAGATAAAGTCCGAAAGGGCTAAGCGTGAGGCCCAAGAAGATAAGGTACAGAAAGGGAGAGTGGACTGGGATTTAGTAAGAATATACAACAGATATGGAAAAGAGTTAAAAGCACATATCGAGATAATTATCCAGGACATGTCCAACAAAAAAGTGGATGAAGAACAAAAAAATAGACTGGAATATCTGTGGGAAAGAATTTCTTGGAATAGGAAGGCATTTAGAAACACTTCTATAAGTAAGGCCGCATTTGATAGAAGTTATAGTGATATAGAATTTGATGCGCTATGTTTCATCACAGATTTGGAAACGAAAATTGAAAAAAAATGCTCTTGAGAAGAAAGTAGCCGGGCATAAAATCAGTCTGGAGCAAAGAATGAGGTCTTTAATGAGAGAGGAAAAATCGCTGGTAGCTACTTTCTAGACTTGAAAGATATTTCTTCGAATGTAGCTTCCAGGAAGATTTGTTCTGAATATGTTGAGATTTTGCCGGAAAAGCCGACAAAGAGGCTTCAGCTGATAGAAAAACAGAGGTCGACAATGAAGTTGTCAAAACCAAAACAAATAGCAAAGATGATTATGCTGGAAACGAGTTAGTGGAAGAAAAGTTCGAAGAAAAAATGTTAGAAGTGGTACAGGGCAATGCTGAGAGTTCTCCATCACTACTATAAATGGGGTTCTAAAAGGCAGTTATTTTGTCCAGCAGGACCTCACGTTGGAGGTATTATTGAGACTGGGGAGACGGTTAGTGCAAATGAAGTTGTTGAGAATAAAAAAAACACTGCCGTACTTCAAAGCTGGGTTAAATGTTCAACTGTGTGAATCAAGTGACGATGTAAATGATGACACCGTAGCTTTGACACCAGGACATTTTGTTGTTAAACCAGCAATGAAGGGAAAATTTGGGAGAGAAGGGAGAGAACGTGAAGTGCGTAAAAAGCAGCAAACACATAAATGGGAAAATAGATAATCAAAAAAATAGAAGATAGAGGACGAATAGTCATGAAAAAATATACAGATCGTCACCTATCGAGATCGGAGTTGGGAAAAATGAAAAAAGTCCACAAAAGAAAGGACGAAAAAGAAATAGGAGTAAAGGCAAAGAAAGAAAAAGGGACAATTAAAAATCCTATGCATAAAATATGTCTAATTTCTGGCAATAAATTAAGTGAAGAGAGTATTAAAATAACAGGAGATAAACAGAAGAAGGGAACTTGGGAAAAAAGGAAAATACCAGATCTTAGAATCAATATGAAGATGCTTGCGCGGGTCAGGTTTAAATTAGGGTTGTCAATATTTTATTGATAAATCGATATATCGATATTTTTGTTGGACGATAAGGGTTATTCCGATATATTATTTTGTATGCCGATATTGGCGATTATCGATATTTTTATATACGATATATCAGAATAGTACCTGGTAATAATTGCAATTTCATCCAACTAGCTAGCCTGACAAATCATCTGGTAATACACGTATGGATGCAGAAATACGCTGCAATATTAGGTGACAGTGTTAGAATATTTTGAAGATATCATCATGAACCCAATAGCTTATTAAAGAGCTAGTGCGGATGAATTGTTCATGCTGTCTGAGAGTGCATTTCGATACTTCACTCTCTTGGCCTCAGCTTCGGCAAGCGTTTAAATTGTTTGTGTGTAAATAGCGAAATTTCTTCGGACCCTGGGGGTATCAGGTGACAATCGCTGACTTACAGACACCCGCAGCAGAATGACTGGAGAACACATTAGGCGGGCTCTCTTAAATTCTTTACTTGACATTTTTTTAAGCATAATCTGTAAGTCTTTAAAGCCTACACTCGGATAAGATATAAATTTAATTCGTCACAATACTTCACATGAAAAAAAACGTATGAACTGCTTTGAAATCAGAACAATTTTGAACAGAAAAAAAAAATTATGATATAACGGTTTTTTGAAATCGTCACTAGCAGTTTAGTGGTGAAGACGTTCCTTAAAGCTTTTCTGTTTTCTTAAGCTTTAGAAAATAACGATAATATCGATATATTGATGGTTTTTAAAGGCGATATATCAAATATTGATATTGAAAATTTGGATATTTTATATTATCGATATTGATATTTTGAAAAATATCGACAACCCTAGTTTAAATACAAAGTTGTACCATTTTCATTAGATCATGAAATTCCAATTCTTAAAACCAAACCGAATCGAATTAAATGCGCTCAACCAGATATCAGGACTTGCTTCTTTGGGAGTAGCATTAATAATATGTCAAATTATAAAGTTTTAATTAATTGGATTAATAATTAATAAGTTTTAAAGCTATGTCCAATTGTATTGGAAAAGAATACACCTAAATCTAAGAAAAATGAATGTAAAAAGAAAACTCCAAGCAATCACCTTTTCTGGCCCCTTGCAGAATGTTTAAAACACGAATAAACTAAATCAAACTAAAAATGTATGTACACAAATTGTAAACACATGCTGCAATAAATAAAACCTTAAAAACTCACCCGTAAGATTACCAAGCAGTGGCTGAGCTAAATGTTTAGCTCTGCTCCTATTAGTTGTTTTAAAAATAGTTTCCCAAAAACCAACCCCACGCAAAGAACGCTCAGCTGGCGACTGATCTTAGGTAAATATAAGAACCAATGTTAATATAAGCTAGTATTTGTAAGAAATATATTCAGTGCGTAACGAAACCTCATTGCGTATTCAATTAATGTGGACGGCTCGGTAACGAGAATTTGTGTGTAGTTGTAACATAAGTTCTTCTAGACTTTTAGGGTTATTATTATTTGTTGTTGGGGAAGTGGTGCACCGCGACCTACTGAGTTTACAGCTCTCCTTAACAGCCTACA
This sequence comes from Lordiphosa stackelbergi, assembly GCA_018904235.1. Classification (NCBI taxonomy): domain Eukaryota; kingdom Metazoa; phylum Arthropoda; class Insecta; order Diptera; family Drosophilidae; genus Lordiphosa; species Lordiphosa stackelbergi. Next base: position 35,119 of record JAEIFU010000683.1, on the reverse strand, counting down.
AAAGCCAGGATTTTTGTGGGTTCTAAGTTACTGATATTGCTTGGGTGTAGAATGTGTTTCCCAAATTTGCTGAGTCTGCGCCTCGCTAGGGCATCGCAGTGTGCTAGTATATGTTCAGAGGACTCCTCCTTCTCTTCACAGTATCTGCAAAGTTGGGTGTTAGTTATTCCCAACTTGTACATGTGGCTCCGCAGTCTGCAGTGACCCGTGTAGAGTCCTGTCAGAATCCTGAGGGCATTCTTTCCTTGTTGGATTAACTTTTGGAACCTTTTGAGGTTGTGGTTCACTATTAATGCCTTAGCTTGTCTCATTCCTCTGGTGTTTACCCAGGAGGCTGTTCTAAGCGTATTCTCTTCCATTCTTAGGAGTCCTTTTATTCTGTGTAGACTTTTAGGGTTACACTTGTTGGATCTTTCCTACAATCAAATTGACGAATTAATTGGAATTGACTATAAAATAGATTTATAGATTTAAAAAAGCAATAAAGAATCAGTTGAGAAAAATTTTCATTCGTTTCATTTTCTTAGAGAATTCTGACATTAGTGTAAGTTGGAGCCACTAATGTCATTTCACAAAGATTATAAAAGTCTATTGATAGACTCTCCTATACAAGCACCTATAATGCTTACTATCAGTAATTGAACTTTGATACCATGTAGGGCCAACAACAGACGATAATATGCTTAACAATACCGGTTTAATGGCTATGTAAATGAGCGGAAAAAAGAGAGATAGAGTATTTTTTACCCGTAAGCACGCCAATGTAATTGAAGCTATAATGCAGAATCTCAGCTGCGCTTAGCTGCTGCAGTTCCACATCATAGTCGGTAATCTCCACTGGACTTTCTTGGTTAACATCTCGCTGTTCATTTTGGGTCTGCTCATCGCGTGCTCGAAGACGTTTCCAGGCGGCGGTCTTTTCAAAAGCAATGCCAGACACCTGGAATAGAAGAGGCAACCTTTGAAATATGACTGCCAACTAAGTTTTCAGTTATGTAACCAATAACCTTAAGGGTGAGTATCATTTGGATCATATTGGTGTGCCCGGGTATGCTTAGATACAGGTCAAATAGACGGAAGAACACGAGATAGCCAAACATGATCACAAAAGTGACCAGGTGGCATTTGCTGTTGGATTGGAAAGATGTTTATAAAATCTTTGTATGTATTTGCATATGCACCCACCTGGCATCCACCAACAGCACACTTGCCGTACCCAAGGCCAAGGATATGAAACAGTGCAAGCTTTGAAATCCCGATACAATAACCACCACCACAATGCCCAAGGCTGTGGACGTCAGTTTTCGTTGCGACTCATCACGAATTTTCTTCACAAAGCTGCCGGCTCCTATGCAAGCCAGCAGACACAATACATAAATGACGTCGTCAAGACTCATTTTTATTAAATTTATTGATCAACTTGCACGTTGAGAGCGGGCGGGCGTCTATCTGTAAGGAGGCGAAATATGTTTTTTTTGCTTTTGCTTGATTCGCCACCCCCTCCACCAAAAGAAACAGCTGATTAGCGATGGCATACCGGCGTACGATAGTATCGGTGGCAGGGCTGCCAGATAGTTGAAAAAACTTGAAATGTTATGCATAAAGAAAAACGGCGAAACCTTTATGTTGCCACCAACGACCATCTAATATCTAGACAGTGGGACCACAGCAGAGAGAAATCGCGAAGACAGGGGTTGGAGTGAGACTGAGTTCAGACGGTTCGAGTTCGTGACAAGAGTTCTTGCGTTGGCTGGCAAGCTGCCCGCGACAACAAGAAAACAGAATCATCCCTCGTCATCTGCAACTGGCCATCCGCAACGATGAGGAGTTGAACAAACTGCTCTTTGGCACCAGGGGGTGCTGCCCAATATCCAGGCTGTACTTCTGCCCAAGAAGACCGAGAAGAAGGCTTAAGAAATCCCCAAGCGACACAAATCGTTCACATCCTTGTATATACAACATACATTTAAACCAACCGTCCTTTTCAGGACGACCAATTTTATTCAAAGAAATTGATTGAATTTTCAAACAAAATAATAAAATATATTAAAGCGTTTTGATAGGTAGAAACATTTTCTCAGGTCATAAAGAAAAACAAAAAGATATTCAGACCCAAGCGCCAAGCGCGCTTGTTACCTGAGCCGCATTTTATTTATACATATTGTGTGAGTGTGGTACAGTCGTTCAACAAAGCGGCTGGCTTGTTGTTCTGCCTGCCAACCAGCAAAATTACAAATCCACATGAAAATGACATAGAAAACAAACGTTTAGCTGTGAGGCATTCGCCAACGACCATACCACGCTGAATACATCGGTTCTCGTCCGATCACCGAAATTAAGCAGCGTCGGGCGCGGTTAGTACTTAGATGGGGGACCGCTTGGGAACACCGCGTGTTGTTGGCATTGTCCAACAATTTTTTAATATATTTTATTATATTTATAAATGAATTTTTTCTCATTGATGCATGAAAAGATGAAAATAAATATGAAAATTCTTTCTCTCTTGGTTATTTTTGGTGGTCCTGAAAAGGACCGATTGTTTATGGGATTTTGTAGCAAGCGATGTACATATTTGCTTAACCGCCAAAGCCGTACAGAGTGCGGCCTTGTCTCTTCAGGGCATACACAACATCCATGGCTGTGACCGTCTTACGCTTGGCATGTTCGGTGTAGGTGACTGCATCACGGATTACATTTTCCAGGAACACTTTGAGCACACCACGAGTTTCCTCATAGATGAGTCCAGAGATACGCTTGACGCCGCCACGGCGAGCCAAACGACGGATAGCTGGCTTCGTGATACCCTGGATGTTATCACGCAACACTTTGCGATGACGCTTGGCGCCTCCTTTACCCAAGCCTTTACCACCTTTGCCGCGACCAGTCATTTTTGCTTATTTTGTTCACTTAAACACACTTCACAAGAGTCACAGAGAAACTAATGCTGCAGCCCAATGTGTGGCATCTATTTATACCAAAAACGTCGAATACAGAAGGGAGTCAGCGATATCGTCCCTCTCGCTCTGCTAGCATTCCTTCAAAATTCCCTCTCGTTCGCGCTCTCTCTCTCACTCTCTCTCTTTCCCACCCTGGGCTGTTTTGCTATATAAGTGAGTCACAAATCGGGTGCTCGCTTATTGTGTTTCGACTAGTGAACAGTGACAGTGAATAAAGTAAAAAAAAATGGCTCGTACCAAGCAAACTGCCCGTAAATCTACTGGCGGCAAGGCGCCGCGCAAGCAGCTGGCCACAAAGGCAGCTCGTAAGAGCGCACCAGCGACCGGTGGAGTGAAGAAGCCTCATCGTTATCGCCCTGGTACAGTTGCTCTGCGTGAAATCCGTCGCTACCAGAAGAGCACTGAATTGCTCATCCGCAAGCTGCCCTTCCAGCGTTTGGTGCGTGAAATAGCTCAGGACTTCAAGACTGACTTGCGTTTCCAGAGCTCTGCCGTCATGGCTCTGCAAGAAGCCAGTGAGGCCTACTTGGTTGGCCTTTTCGAAGATACCAACTTGTGTGCCATCCATGCCAAGCGTGTCACCATCATGCCCAAGGACATCCAGCTGGCCAGACGCATCCGTGGCGAGCGCGCTTAAGTTGAGTCCGCCCTGTGTTCTATTTTGAACATAAATTTATATACAAATCGGTCCTTTTCAGGACCACAAAACATTTGATTTTCAATGAGATTTGCGATTTTGTTTGCTTTTGTTTGGTTTTCTTTGGTTTAGCGGCTTGGCTGGGCAAATGCTCGTGTGTTGGCAATAAAAAGGGGAATATGAAATAAATGCTACATCAACACTGCAAGTATGGCCTACTGTAAACTGGATTATATAATTAAATTCACAAAAAATAAGTTTTTTCGATTGCCTTTAATGTTTGATTATATGTGTGCTGGTCTATAGATTTGTAGGCAGGGGCGTGATCATACATACTCTTGTCAATTCAAATGGCCATAAAAAATGGAAATATTGGAAAATCGTTAACAAATTTTTAATAACTACTATTATCAGACAAATATCAACCAGCTGAAATGAAAAAATTGACAAAAAATAAGTTTTTTCGTTTTTTCCCACTCGATTTAGTGTGAGAGTATGCGTCTACTCTTGGCCCATACTGTAGTATAAAGCGGTCATTTCAAATGGCCATAAAAAATCGATATAATGGAAAATTGCTCCAAAATCTTTAACAAATACAAGATATAGGCAACTGTCAATCAGCTTACTGTATAATATTAGCAAAATATAACATTTTTCGATTTTTCTCACTGCTTTTAGTGCACGAGTGTATTGGAATAGGCATTTTTGCATACCCTTGCATGGGCTGGTATGGTTCGGTCACTTCAAGTGGGCTTAAAAAATCGAAAAATCACGTTTTGTTAAATTTTCTTTAACAAACAGCTTAAGTAGACAAATGCAAACGTTTTTTGATAAACAATTTTACAATTTTGTAACTTTTTCGATTTTTTAACCCACATTTAGTGGACCAGTGTATGGCGCAAGGGCCAAGTCAGTCGATCAGTCAAGTGGCCTTAAAAAATCGAAAAACGCACAAATGTTCAACAAAAGCTAGACAATCACCATGCGTAGACCCAAACTAAACTGTTTAAACATTCAAATAGCTAAATAATACTATTTTTCGACTTTTCCCATGACCTAATATGCACCATTGCCTTGCCACGGACACCGAAGAAAGCCAACAAGGGCATTTTAAAAGTCAACTGGACACTAAAATGGATCCAAACCACATCCGGACTATAAATCCAATAAACTTCCTTCACAAAAATAACTTTTGCATGCTATTTATTAAATATTTCTATTTTTCCGATATCAAAAACTAATGCTGCCTGTGCCCTGCAAGTCGTCCGTTCAGACAGCATAGAGCCAATTTCAAATCGCTTTAAAAATTAGATCGAATGATAAATACCACAAACTGTTGACTGATTTCCAAAGTAAATTGTTCAAATTTCATCATGGCTTAACAATATTTACAAAATGTTTTAAATTTCTAATTGTTAAATACGCTTAAATATAAACATTTTAATCTGAGTACACAAAGTTCAACTTTAGACGGCCATTACAAAGCGACGTACAAATATATTTGCATGAATCCAATTGCATATGGTTTATGAAACAATTATATACCAGAAGATGTTAATGTTTATACCAATTTTCAGTCTTAAGGGACGAAAAACGTTCAAATAATTTGCATATTTAATTAAACTTAAACAGAACAAATGACGAATACGAAAAACATGCTCGTTGCGCCTCTCTCCGCGATTCTCAAACAAAAGGGTGGGTGTGCGCAGTACTCCGTTTTCGGTATTTACCTATTAAAAAGTGCATTAAAAGTGAAAAAGATGTCTGATTCTGCAGTTGTTACATCCGCGTCGCCAGTGGCTGCCCCACCAGCACCCGTTGAGAAGAAGGTGAGCGCCAAGAAGGCAGCCACAAAGGCAAAGAAGCCAGCGGCACCACCATCGCATCCGCCAACCCAGCAAATGGTTGACGCTTCGATCAAGAACCTGAAGGAACGTGGTGGCTCATCGCTGTTGGCCATTAAGAAATATATCGGTGCCACATACAAATGCGATGCCCAGAAACTGGCCCCGTTCATCAAGAAGTACTTGAAGTCATCTGTTGCCAATGGAAAGCTGATCCAAACCAAGGGTAAGGGCGCATCTGGCTCGTTCAAACTGTCTGCCGCCGCCAAGAAAGACCCGAAGCCAAAGGTTGCTTCTGTTGAGAAGAAAACCAAGGCCAAGAAGGCCACTACAGCCGGAGCAGCCAAGAAGAAGCCCGCTGGTGCCAAGAAAGCAGCCGCTGCCGGTGACAAGAAACCCAAGGCCAAGAAAGCTGTCGCAACCAAGAAGACCGCCGAGAAGAAGAAAACCGAGAAGGCTAAGGTAAAGGATGCCAAGAAGACAGGAACAGTGAAGGCGAAACCAGCCGCTGCCAAGCCCAAGTCCAGCGCAGCCAAGCCCAAGGCTGCTGCCAAGTCCAAGAAGACCACGAAAAAGGCCACCGCTCCCGCTACAGCCAAGAAGCCCAAAGCTAAGACAACGGCTGCCAAGAAGTAAATGAATTTGTCCCACACAAATTCGCCATTGCAGACGCTAGTTTGCGCAAATTTTAGATTTCGAATATCTGAAATTTGATTTATACACAGTCCTTTTCAGGGCTACAAATTTATATAAAAAGAGAAATAGAATTTTTTAATTATAAAAATATTTTGATTCCTAAATAATTTTTGTGCTGTGTAAACGTGTTCTCCACAACGGCACCCGTCGAGAAAGCTAAAGCAGATAAGCAAAATATGCACTCTGCAATATTTGGACGAGCATGTCAAAACGCAAATAATAATAATCAAAACAATCCAAACCAATCAAATAAAATTTAATACAAATACAATTAAATTCACATCTCTTTGGCAAAATTCGTTTTATTAATAGTTTCATTTAATTGTCATTGTTTTGGTCGCACTCAACCTCACACCACATCACAGATGGCTTTACGAAAATTCTCATTCTTTGAATTCAAACATTTGTGGCCCTGAAAAGGGCCTTTTTGGTTGATTGAGGATCCGCTATTGCGAAATTTACTTCGAGCTGGTGTACTTGGTGACAGCCTTGGTTCCCTCACTGACGGCGTGCTTGGCCAGCTCACCGGGCAGCAATAGACGCACAGCAGTCTGGATTTCCCGACTGGTGATGGTCGAACGCTTGTTGTAGTGGGCCAAGCGAGAGGCTTCAGCAGCAATGCGCTCGAAAATATCGTTGACAAAGCTGTTCATGATGCTCATCGCCTTGGAGGAAATGCCAGTGTCGGGATGGACCTGCTTCAGCACCTTGTAGATGTAGATAGCATAGCTCTCCTTACGCTTGCGCTTCTTCTTCTTATCGTTCTTGGTGATATTTTTCTGGGCCTTGCCAGCCTTCTTGGCTGCCTTTCCACTGGTTTTAGGCGGCATTTTCACTTATATTTTTTCACAAATACACTTCACTTTAAAGTTGGTTTGATTTTGACCCCGTTGCTGTTTATTGTCAGAAAATATGTTACAGTTTGCCCTGCTTACAATATATTTAAAACTAGGTTGACAAGATCGAGTTTTAGTTAAGTAAGTGTGTAATATAATGCCTTGCGCTATAAGCTTTCCCAGGCGTGAGTCTTTTAGTTTCTTTTTGTATGAGATGTGAATCTAATATTAAAGTTTATGTTGTATTTTGTGTTTACTTTAGCGTAGGTAAGTAGTTTCTAGGGAAAATTAAAAATAATAAAACCCAGATAATATTTAAGTTTTGTGTTTGTTTTGTGCTTAAGACTAAGTGTGTGGGGGTGGGGTGGGGTGTATTTACAGTGTGGGGGATATTTACAGGTGGTTGGGGGGGGGGGGGGGGTGTATATGTTGCAGTTTCTTATTGAGAAAAACATTTCTTTTATTGGCTTATGTTGTAGACCAATCCCGCATTGGGGTCTTCTGTTGGTTCTTTTCTTCTGTGATAGTATATTAGGTTTTTGTTTGTGTCATAGATTTTACCCTGGTTCTTGAGGTGGTTTATTTGGTGAATTGTTATGAGTTCGTGTGGGTATCCGTCTGGTATGTCATGTTGTTGTGGGTTATGTGTGTCTATGAATTTTTCTAATGTATTGAAAAGTAAGACATCAATTCTTTTTGTTTTAGTTTTATTATATAATTCTGAGTTTTTAATGTAGTGCCCATTTAGCGGGTTTCTACAGTTTGTTCCTATAGATTTGCGCAGTATGCTTCTTTCAAATAGGCGCATTTTCTCCATCTGAGTGGAGCTAATGTTTAGCCAGGCGATGTGACCGTATGCCAATAATGGTTGGACTAGTTTTTTGTATGCCAATGAGCACAGCTTGGCTGCCTGCTGGTTGTTTGCGTTTGCTGTTATTGGTCTATATATGTGGTCAATGGTTTTGGCTTGTTGTGTTGCTTTCCGCAGTGTCAGTTTAATATGTTCTCTAAAATTTAACTTTTCATCATATATGACCCCAAGGTATTTTAAAGTTTTATGGTAGCTCATAAGAGTGTTTCCATAGGCATAGAGTTTTGGTATAAAATGTCTGCAGTTCCTGAAAAGGTCTTGTGCCCTGGGACCTTTAAAGATGCAGCTCACGCATTTGTTTGTGTTGAGTTTAAGTTGCCACTTTGTGAAATAGTCACAGAGTGTAGTTAAGTACTGGTTCATTTCGTTTTCTACGCCTGCCATCGAGCCACCAGATCCCAATATAAGGACATCGTCCGCATATATTAATGTTTTGATTCTTGTTGTGGAATTTGGGGAACGAAGTTGGGGCTTTGGGAGGTCGGCTAGGTAGATGTTATAAAGCGTTGGGGCAAGGAGGGACCCTTGGGGTACACCTGCTGCTATGGGTCTCGTGCGTGACTTTGCTGTTCCGTCAGGGCTAGTGACGTAGAAGTTTCTATTGTTTAGATAGCTGTGTATAATTTTGACTAGATTTTTGTCAAATTTGTATTTGTCGTGCATTCGGGCTAGCAGACCGTTTGTCCACACCGTATCAAATGCTTTTTCGAAATCTAAAGCGCATGCAATTGTTGCCCTTCTGCGATGGATGTTTTCTGCTAAGAATTTGTTCGCTTCAGCGAGAGCATGTGTAGTGGATCTTTTGGATCTGAACCCATATTGGTTATCATTGAGAATGTTCTTTTCCACTAGGTGTTTTTCAATTCTTATTAGAAGAACTTTTTCGAGCAATAGACTGATTGCCGATAGTATGGTTATTGGTCGGTAGTTCCGCAGACATTTCCGGTCGGTGTTGGGCTTGGGTATTGCTAGGACTTTGCCCATTTTCCAAGTGGTTGGAAAATAGCCGCAGTTAATGCAGTGGTTAAATAATGTTGCCAGATGTTTGAGCACTGGCATGTTAAATTGTCTTATTAAAAAGTTGCTGGTCCCGTCTGGGCCCATTGACTTTTTTGAGTTTTTATTTTTTGCAATTTCGAGTAGCTCTTCGGCATTTGTGAAACCATGCTCGTTTGAGCCTGGCCAATCGCCATTTGCAGTCTGCGAGTTATTGAATGTGATTATATAGTCTGTTTGTGTGTGGGGGAAGAGAAAGTTGATTCTATTGTCTATTTGTTCTTTATGGTTCCTTAGGTCTGGGCTAGTCTGTGAAAGATGGCTATTTTGCTTATGTATTTGTTCAAATGACCATGCCTGAGCATTGATTTGGGCATCTATTGTGCTTATGATTGTGGATGTGATTTCTCTATTTTCGCTATTGATTTGTGCCAGTTCAGAGTTTGTGAGGTGTATGTTTGGTATTATTTGCTCCTTTACAGGACTGTTGGGTATGATAACCTGCAGTTGCCTTTTGCTAATTTTACCAGCATTTACTTTGCGCAGGCGGCTTTCGATAAAGTGGGTTTCGGACATTTGGATTTGCTCCGAGATTTCCACGTTAAGTTCGGCTATTCTAGCCTTTATTTGCTCTCGCTGGACATGCGTGAGAGATGTCAGCCGGCGGAAGAGAAGTCGTCGTAGTTTTGATTTTGTTTTAATAAGATTTAGACCATGGGTACTTAATTGAACAGAGTTTTTATTTGGTTTTGTTGGATCGACTTTGAGTTTTGGTATAGCCTCTGGAGATTCCATAGCTGTCCCAATAGCATCGGTTAGTGTACCTATATGAATATCAATGTCAGCTGGACATATGTTGTTTTGGGTTGCTATTCTCCTAATATTATTTAAAATGATTGTGTTCCAAATAATTGGGTTTGTTTTGCTGAATTGGTGTACAGTTTTTGGCTCATGGTAGACTAATCTGGCTTGCCCTAGCTTAATGTTTATTTTGATGCCATGGTGGTCCGAGGGAAAGTCTTTGGTGACTTTGCAGCCGTGGCTGAAGGATTGCGGGTCTATGGCGGTTGTGGTGTGAGTGATGAAAAAGTCTATTGAAGTATTTTGGTTAGATGGATTGGGGTGTGTAGGTTCTTCTGTGGGGCAAATTGCATAATTTGGTTGGAGTTGTAGCCAGTTGTAGAGGGTTGTACCTGAAGTATTTATATGAGTTGGGCTATGGTTGGGGAGGTTCCAGGTTGGGTGTTTTGCATTTAAGTCACATCCGATGACCAGTTGGGTGCAACTCGGGAATTTGGCTAGGGACCGCTTAAGTGTGTTAAGGTCTACAGTGTTTAAGGGGATATTGGGTCTGTTGTATAGTGAGATTGCTATACAGTCGTGCTCCCTTCTGTTTCTGTCTCTGTAGGTTATTTTTATAGCCACGGCCTCAATGTTTATCATTGGGTCGAGGCATATTTGTTGGAATTTGATTCCATTTTTGACACAGATTCCAACAGAAGTCATTTGGGTTTGACTTCTGGATGGGTTTGTTATGGCACAATTTTGTCTTACAAACTGATAGTTTGTTAGCTTTGTAGCGTGTATTGGGCGGAGGTGATGCTCAGCAATGAGCAGTATATCCGGCCTGTGTTTGGATAGGAAGGTGTCTAATTCGTATCGCTTGCGGAGCGATACGAGGCCATTAACATTTTGGAACATTATTTTTAAAGTCATTTAGACTTGTATAAGTTTCATAAAAATGTCTAGAAATAGGTCCAGCTTTTCTTCTAGCTTGGGTTCATTTGTGATTCTTTTCGTCAGGTGTTGACGAAGAAGAGGGTTGCTGGTAGCGGGTATTTGAATTTGTGGTTGTTTTTTGCTTTTGAAGAAGCTAGCAAAACTTTGGTTTTTGTTTATTTTAGGCGTTGCAGCTTGTAAAGTATTATGTGTTTTAGTGGCTATGACATTTCGTCTTTCCTGTATTTGTTTTATTTTTTCCACTCTAAGCGGACAGATTTTTGCATTGGCGGTATGTTGCCCCTGGCAGTTTACACACTTAGGTTTGACTAATTCGGACTCATTTTGTACATCTTCTGGCTTTTTGATTTTGCATTCGCCAGGTTTGTGGGTTTCGGTGCATTTCATGCACCTATATGGCATTTTGCAATTACTCGCCACATGAGAAAATCTCTGGCAGTTTTTGCATTGTTTAATGCTGTTCGGGTGAGGCTTATAACCCTCGACAGCAATGCGGCACTGAAGCAGTGTTTTTTGCTTATAAACTTGGTTTATTTTGTCTGTTTTTTCTATTTGTACCATCCATAGGTGGTTTTTGTATGTTTTAACTGATAGTATTTTTAACTCAGGTAAGGCTTCGCTTAGGGCGGTCTTAATTTCTGTTTCGTTGTATACGTTTTGGGGAAGTTTTTTAATAATTATTGTATGTGGCTTTATTTCTTTTGGAGTGTATGTGTAATAAAGTGTTCCTTTTGTATTTAGTGTGTCTTTTGTCGTGTTGAAGTCTTTTAGTGTATATGTTTGTACGTGAATTCTGTTTTTATTTATAATGTTGAGCAAGAAGTTGTTTTTCTCAATAAAACTCTGCAACATACCTGTTAAAATCTTTGGGTTTTCATTGTACGTTATGATAATTGGCAGGTTGCTCCTGTTGATGCTTGGTGTTGTTTTTGCTGGCTGGATCGGTGTCGTCACCGCTGAATTTGTTGGCTGGGCCGGTTTCATCATCGCTGGTTTCTTTGGCTGGATCGGCGTCATCGCCGCTGGCTTTTGGGTTGGTTTGTCACTGCTCTTGCTTAGCCTCGCCTTCTTGGAGGTTGACGGCTTCAGTGAGGCTTTTGGCGGCGGCAGTGCAGGGAAGTCGCTGCTGCTGATGTTGTTGTTGACTTCGGTTGCCAACAAGGCGAATGGGTTGTCTGCAATTGCTTTAGCGTCTTGCAGGTTCCTAGCTTCTTCTAGGATTTTCACTTGTTCCCGTAGATGTTTCATTTCCTGTAGTAGGCCTTGGAATTCTTGTTTTTTTAAAGTTACATCTTCGTCGTCGTCGTCGACGTCTTCTTCTTCTTCCTCAGAGTCGGTGCTTTCATCGTCTTCGATGGTTGATTCGCTGCTCTCATCCGTTACGGATTCGTGCACACGTTTAATGCTGCAGGACTCGGCTTCCATTGATGACTCGGACTCGCCGCCGTCTTCTTGATCCCGCTTTACGACGGGGTTAGGTGATGTTGGCGCGGACATGGCTAGGCTTGTATGCGCAGTTTTAGGTTTGGGTTTGGTGTAGGGTAGCGTCGTCAGATTTCTGGCTTTGTCTGTCAGCGCTAAAAGTTTTAGTTTTTGTTTTTGTCGATGGTGCATCACTTTAGTCACTTTCTGCTCACTGGGCTCGAGCGCGCCTGCGCCCAGCTCCTCGTCTTCGGTGTTGCACCTCACTTTGTTTTTGTTTATTTTCAGAGTCACTGTCTCAATAGTTGGTGTTGATAGTCCAAAGGACTTATTTGGCACTAGGCAATAAAATGAATTGTTACTTGGCTGCCTTTCCACTGGTTTTGGGCGGCATTTTCACTTATATTTTTTCACAAACACACTTCACTTTAAAGTTGCTTCTGTTGAGAAGAAAACCAAGGCCAAGAAGGCCACTACAGCCGGAGCAGCCAAGAAGAAGCCCGCTGGTGCCAAGAAAGCAGCCGCTGCCGGTGACAAGAAACCCAAGGCCAAGAAAGCTGTCGCAACCAAGAAGACCGCCGAGAAGAAGAAAACCGAGAAGGCTAAGGTAAAGGATGCCAAGAAGACAGGAACAGTGAAGGCGAAACCAGCCGCTGCCAAGCCCAAGTCCAGCGCAGCCAAGCCCAAGGCTGCTGCCAAGTCCAAGAAGACCACGAAAAAGGCCACCGCTCCCGCTACAGCCAAGAAGCCCAAAGCTAAGACAACGGCTGCCAAGAAGTAAATGAATTTGTCCCACACAAATTCGCCATTGCAGACGCTAGTTTGCGCAAATTTTAGATTTCGAATATCTGAAATTTGATTTATACACAGTCCTTTTCAGGGCTACAAATTTATATAAAAAGAGAAATAGAATTCTAAATAATTTTTGTGCTGTGTAAACGTGTTCTCCACAACGGCACCCGTCGAGAAAGCTAAAGCAGATAAGCAAAATATGCACTCTGCAATATTTGGACGAGCATGTCAAAACGCAAATAATAATAATCAAAACAATCCAAACCAATCAAATAAAATTTAATACAAATACAATTAAATTCACATCTCTTTGGCAAAATTCGTTTTATTAATAGTTTCATTTAATTGTCATTGTTTTGGTCGCACTCAACCTCACACCACATCACAGATGGCTTTACGAAAATTCTCATTCTTTGAATTCAAACATTTGTGGCCCTGAAAAGGGCCTTTTTGGTTGATTGAGGATCCGCTATTGCGAAATTTACTTCGAGCTGGTGTACTTGGTGACAGCCTTGGTTCCCTCACTGACGGCGTGCTTGGCCAGCTCACCGGGCAGCAATAGACGCACAGCAGTCTGGATTTCCCGACTGGTGATGGTCGAACGCTTGTTGTAGTGGGCCAAGCGAGAGGCTTCAGCAGCAATGCGCTCGAAAATATCGTTGACAAAGCTGTTCATGATGCTCATCGCCTTGGAGGAAATGCCAGTGTCGGGATGGACCTGCTTCAGCACCTTGTAGATGTAGATAGCATAGCTCTCCTTACGCTTGCGCTTCTTCTTCTTATCGTTCTTGGTGATATTTTTCTGGGCCTTGCCAGCCTTCTTGGCTGCCTTTCCACTGGTTTTAGGCGGCATTTTCACTTATATTTTTTCACAAATACACTTCACTTTAAAGTTGGTTTGATTTTGACCCGAAAAGTGCGCACAGTTTATACTTTTATTCGAGCCATGCGTTCAGCATTATGCATGCGTCTGCCGAGCAGCTGGCGACCCACCCCTAACCGAGCCAATCGGTCGCTCAAAAAAGTATAAATAAAATGGCAGTTTTACGGGTCAAGCATCAACATTCGTGTGTGAACATTTCTAGTGTACAGTGAAGTAAAAAAAAATAATAAAGAAAAATGTCTGGTCGTGGTAAAGGTGGCAAAGTGAAGGGAAAGGCAAAGTCCCGCTCCAACCGTGCTGGTCTGCAGTTCCCCGTTGGTCGTATTCACCGTCTGCTCCGCAAGGGAAACTATGCTGAGCGCGTTGGTGCCGGCGCTCCCGTCTACCTGGCTGCTGTAATGGAGTACCTGGCCGCTGAGGTTCTTGAGTTGGCTGGCAATGCTGCCCGCGACAACAAGAAAACGAGAATCATCCCTCGTCATCTGCAACTGGCCATCCGCAACGATGAGGAGTTGAACAAACTGCTCTCTGGCGTAACCATTGCCCAGGGTGGTGTGCTGCCCAATATCCAGGCTGTACTTCTGCCCAAGAAGACCGAGAAGAAGGCTTAAGAAATCCCCAAGCGACACAAATCGTTCACATCCTTGTATATACAACATACATTTAAACCAACCGTCCTTTTCAGGACGACCAATTTTATTCAAAGAAATTGATTGAATTTTCAAACAAAATAATAAAATATATTAAAGCGTTTTGATAGGTAGAAACATTTTCTCAGGTCATAAAGAAAAACAAAGAGATATTCAGACCCAAGCGCGCTTGTTACCTGAGCCGCATTTTATTTATACATATTTATATTTGTGTGAGTGTGGTACAGTCGTTCAACAAAGCGGCTGGCGTTGGGAAAGGGTATGCTTGTTGTTCTGCCTGCCAACCAGCAAAATTACAAATCCACATGAAAATGACGTAGAAAACAAACGTTTAGCTGTGAGGCATTCGCCAACGACCATACCACGCTGAATACATCGGTTCTCGTCCGATCACCGAAATTAAGCAGCGTCGGGCGCGGTTAGTACTTAGATGGGGGACCGCTTGGGAACACCGCGTGTTGTTGGCATTGTCCAACAATTTTTTTATTATTAATTATATATTTTATTATATTTATAAATTAATTTTTTCTCATTGATGCATGAAAAAGATGAAATAAATATGAAAATTCTTTCTCTCTTGGTTATTTTTGGTGGTCCTGAAAAGGACCGATTGTTTATGGGATTTTGTAGCAAGCGATGTACAAATTTGCTTAACCGCCAAAGCCGTACAGAGTGCGGCCTTGTCTCTTCAGGGCATACACAACATCCATGGCTGTGACCGTCTTTCGCTTGGCATGTTCGGTGTAGGTGACTGCATCACGGATTACATTTTCCAGGAACACTTTGAGCACACCACGAGTTTCCTCATAGATGAGTCCAGAGATACGCTTGACGCCGCCACGGCGAGCCAAACGACGGATAGCTGGCTTCGTGATACCCTGGATGTTATCACGCAACACTTTGCGATGACGCTTGGCGCCTCCTTTACCCAAGCCTTTACCACCTTTGCCGCGACCAGTCATTTTTAATTATTTTTTTCACTTAAACACACTTCACAAGAGTCACAGAGAAACTAATGCTGCAGCCCAACGTGCGGCATCTATTTATACCAAAAACGTCGAATACTGAAGGGAGTCAGTGATATCGTCCCTCTCGCTCTGCTAGCGTTCCTTCAAAATTCCCTCTCGTTCGCGCTCTCTCTCTCTCTTTCCCACCCTGGGCTGTTTTGCTATATAAGTGACGCACAAATCGGGCTGCTCGCTTATTGTGTTTCGACTAGTGAACAGTGACAGTGAATAAAGTAAAAAAAAATGGCTCGTACCAAGCAAACTGCCCGTAAATCTACTGGCGGCAAGGCGCCGCGCAAGCAGCTGGCCACAAAGGCAGCTCGTAAGAGCGCACCAGCGACCGGTGGAGTGAAGAAGCCTCATCGTTATCGCCCTGGTACAGTTGCTCTGCGTGAAATCCGTCGCTACCAGAAGAGCACTGAATTGCTCATCCGCAAGCTGCCCTTCCAGCGTTTGGTGCGTGAAATAGCTCAGGACTTCAAGACTGACTTGCGTTTCCAGAGCTCTGCCGTCATGGCTCTGCAAGAAGCCAGTGAGGCCTACTTGGTTGGCCTTTTCGAAGATACCAACTTGTGTGCCATCCATGCCAAGCGTGTCACCATCATGCCCAAGGACATCCAGCTGGCCAGACGCATCCGTGGCGAGCGCGCTTAAGTTGAGTCCGCCCTGTGTTCTATTTTGAACATAAATTTATATACAAATCGGTCCTTTTCAGGACCACAAAACATTTGATTTTCAATGAGATTTGCGATTTTGTTTGGTTTTCTTTGGTTTAGCGGCTTGGCTGGGCAAATGCTCGTGTGTTGGGATTTAAGGTTGGGAATAAAAAGGGGAATATGAAATAAATGCTACATCAACACTGCAAGTATGGCCTACTGTAAACTGGATTATATAATTAAATTCACCAAAAATAAGTTTTTTCGATTGCCTTTAATGTTTGATTATATGTGTGCTGGTCTATAGATTTGTAGGCAGGGGCGTGATCATACATACTCTTGTCAATTCAAATGGCCATAAAAAATGGAAATATTGGAAAATCGTTAACAAATTTTTAATAACTACTATTATCAGACAAATATCAACCAGCTGAAATGAAAAAATTGACAAAAAATAAGTTTTTTCGTTTTTTCCCACTCGATTTAGTGTGAGAGTATGCGTCTACTCTTGGCCCATACTGTAGTATAAAGCGGTCATTTCAAATGGCCATAAAAAATCGATATAATGGAAAATTGCTCCAAAATCTTTAACAAATACAAGATATAGGCAACTGTCAATCAGCTTACTGTATAATATTAGCAAAATATAACATTTTTCGATTTTTCTCACTGCTTTTAGTGCACGAGTGTATTGGAATAGGCATTTTTGCATACCCTTGCATGGGCTGGTATGGTTCGGTCACTTCAAGTGGGCTTAAAAAATCGAAAAATCACGTTTTGTTAAATTTTCTTTAACAAACAGCTTAAGTAGACAAATGCAAACGTTTTTTGATAAACAATTTTACAATTTTGTAACTTTTTCGATTTTTTAACCCACATTTAGTGGACCAGTGTATGGCGCAAGGGCCAAGTCAGTCGATCAGTCAAGTGGCCTTAAAAAATCGAAAAACGCACAAATGTTCAACAAAAGCTAGACAATCACCATGCGTAGACCCAAACTAAACTGTTTAAACATTCAAATAGCTAAATAATACTATTTTTCGACTTTTCCCATGACCTAATATGCACCATAGCCTTGCCACGGACACCGAAGAAAGCCAACAAGGGCATTTTAAAAGTCAACTGGACACTAAAATGGATCCAAACCACATCCGGACTATAAATCCAATAAACTTCCTTCACAAAAATAACTTTTGCATGCTATTTATTAAATATTTCTATTTTTCCGATATCAAAAACTAATGCTGCCTGTGCCCTGCAAGTCGTCCGTTCAGACAGCATAGAGCCAATTTCAAATCGCTTTAAAAATTAGATCGAATGATAAATACCACAAACTGTTGACTGATTTCCAAAGTAAATTGTTCAAATTTCATCATGGCTTAACAATATTTACAAAATGTTTTAAATTTCTAATTGTTAAATACGCTTAAATATAAACATTTTAATCTGAGTACACAAAGTTCAACTTTAGACGGCCATTACAAAGCGACGTACAAATATATTTGCATGAATCCAATTGCATATGGTTTATGAAACAATTATATACCAGAAGATGTTAATGTTTATACCAATTTTCAGTCTTAAGGGACGAAAAACGTTCAAATAATTTGCATATTTAATTAAACTTAAACAGAACAAATGACGAATACGAAAAACATGCTCGTTGCGCCTCTCTCCGCGATTCTCAAACAAAAGGGTGGGTGTGCGCAGTACTCCGTTTTCGGTATTTACCTATTAAAAAGTGCATTAAAAGTGAAAAAGATGTCTGATTCTGCAGTTGTTACATCCGCGTCGCCAGTGGCTGCCCCACCAGCACCCGTTGAGAAGAAGGTGAGCGCCAAGAAGGCAGCCACAAAGGCAAAGAAGCCAGCGGCACCACCATCGCATCCGCCAACCCAGCAAATGGTTGACGCTTCGATCAAGAACCTGAAGGAACGTGGTGGCTCATCGCTGTTGGCCATTAAGAAATATATCGGTGCCACATACAAATGCGATGCCCAGAAACTGGCCCCGTTCATCAAGAAGTACTTGAAGTCATCTGTTGCCAATGGAAAGCTGATCCAAACCAAGGGTAAGGGCGCATCTGGCTCGTTCAAACTGTCTGCCGCCGCCAAGAAAGACCCGAAGCCAAAGGTTGCTTCTGTTGAGAAGAAAACCAAGGCCAAGAAGGCCACTACAGCCGGAGCAGCCAAGAAGAAGCCCGCTGGTGCCAAGAAAGCAGCCGCTGCCGGTGACAAGAAACCCAAGGCCAAGAAAGCTGTCGCAACCAAGAAGACCGCCGAGAAGAAGAAAACCGAGAAGGCTAAGGTAAAGGATGCCAAGAAGACAGGAACAGTGAAGGCGAAACCAGCCGCTGCCAAGCCCAAGTCCAGCGCAGCCAAGCCCAAGGCTGCTGCCAAGTCCAAGAAGACCACGAAAAAGGCCACCGCTCCCGCTACAGCCAAGAAGCCCAAAGCTAAGACAACGGCTGCCAAGAAGTAAATGAATTTGTCCCACACAAATTCGCCATTGCAGACGCTAGTTTGCGCAAATTTTAGATTTCGAATATCTGAAATTTGATTTATACACAGTCCTTTTCAGGGCTACAAATTTATATAAAAAGAGAAATAGAATTTTTTAATTATAAAAATATTTTGATTCCTAAATAATTTTTGTGCTGTGTAAACGTGTTCTCCACAACGGCACCCGTCGAGAAAGCTAAAGCAGATAAGCAAAATATGCACTCTGCAATATTTGGACGAGCATGTCAAAACGCAAATAATAATAATCAAAACAATCCAAACCAATCAAATAAAATTTAATACAAATACAATTAAATTCACATCTCTTTGGCAAAATTCGTTTTATTAATAGTTTCATTTAATTGTCATTGTTTTGGTCGCACTCAACCTCACACCACATCACAGATGGCTTTACGAAAATTCTCATTCTTTGAATTCAAACATTTGTGGCCCTGAAAAGGGCCTTTTTGGTTGATTGAGGATCCGCTATTGCGAAATTTACTTCGAGCTGGTGTACTTGGTGACAGCCTTGGTTCCCTCACTGACGGCGTGCTTGGCCAGCTCACCGGGCAGCAATAGACGCACAGCAGTCTGGATTTCCCGACTGGTGATGGTCGAACGCTTGTTGTAGTGGGCCAAGCGAGAGGCTTCAGCAGCAATGCGCTCGAAAATATCGTTGACAAAGCTGTTCATGATGCTCATCGCCTTGGAGGAAATGCCAGTGTCGGGATGGACCTGCTTCAGCACCTTGTAGATGTAGATAGCATAGCTCTCCTTACGCTTGCGCTTCTTCTTCTTATCGTTCTTGGTGATATTTTTCTGGGCCTTGCCAGCCTTCTTGGCTGCCTTTCCACTGGTTTTAGGCGGCATTTTCACTTATATTTTTTCACAAATACACTTCACTTTAAAGTTGGTTTGATTTTGACCCGTTGCTGTTTATTGTCAGAAAATATGTTACAGTTTGCCCTGCTTACAATATATTTAAAACTAGGTTGACAAGATCGAGTTTTAGTTAAGTAAGTGTGTAATATAATGCCTTGCGCTATAAGCTTTCCCAGGCGTGAGTCTTTTAGTTTCTTTTTGTATGAGATGTGAATCTAATATTAAAGTTTATGTTGTATTTTGTGTTTACTTTAGCGTAGGTAAGTAGTTTCTAGGGAAAATTAAAAATAATAAAACCCAGATAATATTTAAGTTTTGTGTTTGTTTTGTGCTTAAGACTAAGTGTGTGGGGGTGGGGTGGGGTGGGGTGTATTTACAGTGTGGGGGATATTTACAGGTGGTTGGGGGGGGGGGGGGGGTGTATATGTTGCAGTTTCTTATTGAGAAAAACATTTCTTTTATTGGCTTATGTTGTAGACCAATCCCGCATTGGGGTCTTCTGTTGGTTCTTTTCTTCTGTGATAGTATATTAGGTTTTTGTTTGTGTCATAGATTTTACCCTGGTTCTTGAGGTGGTTTATTTGGTGAATTGTTATGAGTTCGTGTGGGTATCCGTCTGGTATGTCATGTTGTTGTGGGTTATGTGTGTCTATGAATTTTTCTAATGTATTGAAAAGTAAGACATCAATTCTTTTTGTTTTAGTTTTATTATATAATTCTGAGTTTTTAATGTAGTGCCCATTTAGCGGGTTTCTACAGTTTGTTCCTATAGATTTGCGCAGTATGCTTCTTTCAAATAGGCGCATTTTCTCCATCTGAGTGGAGCTAATGTTTAGCCAGGCGATGTGACCGTATGCCAATAATGGTTGGACTAGTTTTTTGTATGCCAATGAGCACAGCTTGGCTGCCTGCTGGTTGTTTGCGTTTGCTGTTATTGGTCTATATATGTGGTCAATGGTTTTGGCTTGTTGTGTTGCTTTCCGCAGTGTCAGTTTAATATGTTCTCTAAAATTTAACTTTTCATCATATATGACCCCAAGGTATTTTAAAGTTTTATGGTAGCTCATAAGAGTGTTTCCATAGGCATAGAGTTTTGGTATAAAATGTCTGCAGTTCCTGAAAAGGTCTTGTGCCCTGGGACCTTTAAAGATGCAGCTCACGCATTTGTTTGTGTTGAGTTTAAGTTGCCACTTTGTGAAATAGTCACAGAGAGTAGTTAAGTACTGGTTCATTTCATTTTCTACGCCTGCCATCGAGCCACCAGATCCCAATATAAGGACATCGTCCGCATATATTAATGTTTTGATTCTTGTTGTGGAATTTGGGGAACGAATTTGGGGCTTTGGGAGGTCGGCTAGGTAGATGTTATAAAGCGTTGGGGCAAGGAGGGACCCTTGGGGTACACCTGCTGCTATGGGTCTCGTGCGTGACTTTGCTGTTCCGTCAGGGCTAGTGACGTAGAAGTTTCTATTGTTTAGATAGCTGTGTATAATTTTGACTAGATTTTTGTCAAATTGGTATTTGTCGTGCATTCGGGCTAGCAGACCGTTTGTCCACACCGTATCAAACGCTTTTTCGAAATCTAAAGCGCAAGCAATTATTGCCCTTCTGCGATGGATGTTTTCTGCTAAGAATTTGTTCGCTTCAGCGAGAGCATGTGTAGTGGATCTTTTGGATCTGAACCCATATTGGTTATCATTTAGGATGTTCTTTTCCACTAGGTGCTTTTCAATTCTTATTAGAAGAACTTTTTCGAGCAATAGACTGATTGCCGATAGTATGGTTATTGGTCGGTAGTTCCGCAGACATTTCCGGTCGGTGTTGGGCTTGGGTATTGCTAGGACTTTGCCAATTTTCCAAGTGGTTGGAAAATAGCCGCAGTTAATGCAGTGGTTAAATAATGTAGCCAGATGTTTGAGCACTGGCATGTTAAATTGTCTTATTAAAAAGTTGCTGGTCCCGTCTGGGCCCATTGACTTTTTTGAGTTTTTATTTTTTGCAATTTCGAGTAGCTCTTCGGCATTTGTGAAACCATGCTCGTTTGAGCCTGGCCAATCGCCATTTGCAGTCTGCGAGTTATTGAATGTGATTATATAGTCTGTTTGTGTGTGGGGGAAGAGAAAGTTGATTCTATTGTCTATTTGTTCTTTATGGTTCCTTAGGTCTGGGCTAGTCTGTGAAAGATGGCTATTTTGCTTATGTATTTGTTCAAATGACCATGCCTGAGCATTGATTTGGGCATCTATTGTGCTTATGATTGTGGATGTGATTTCTCTATTTTCGCTATTGATTTGTGCCAGTTCAGAGTTTGTGAGGTGTATGTTTGGTATTATTTGCTCCTTTACAGGACTGTTGGGTATGATAACCTGCAGTTGCCTTTTGCTAATTTTACCAGCATTTACTTTGCGCAGGCGGCTTTCGATAAAGTGGGTTTCGGACATTTGGATTTGCTCCGAGATTTCCACGTTAAGTTCGGCTATTCTAGCCTTTATTTGCTCTCGCTGGACATGCGTGAGAGATGTCAGCCGGCGGAATAGAAGTCGTCGTAGTTTTGATTTTGTTTTAATAAGATTTAGACCATGGTTACTTAATTGAACAGAGTTTTTATTTGGTTTTGTTGGATCGACTTTGAGTTTTGGTATAGCCTCTGGAGATTCCATAGCTGTCCCAATAGCATCGGTTAGTGTACCTATATGAATATCAATGTCAGCTGGACATATGTTGTTTTGGGTTGCTATTCTCCTAATATTATTTAAAATGATTGTGTTCCAAATAATTGGGTTTGTTTTGCTGAATTGGTGTACAGTTTTTGGCTCATGGTAGACTAATCTGGCTTGCCCTAGCTTAATGTTTATTTTGATGCCATGGTGGTCCGAGGGAAAGTCTTTGGTGACTTTGCAGCCGTGGCTGAAGGATTGCGGGTCTATGGCGGTTGTGGTGTGAGTGATGAAAAAGTCTATTGAAGTATTTTGGTTAGATGGATTGGGGTGTGTAGGTTCTTCTGTGGGGCAAATTGCATAATTTGGTTGGAGTTGTAGCCAGTTGTAGAGGGTTGTACCTGAAGTATTTATATGAGTTGGGCTATGGTTGGGGAGGTTCCAGGTTGGGTGTTTTGCATTTAAGTCACATCCGATGACCAGTTGGGTGCAACTCGGGAATTTGGCTAGGGACCGCTTAAGTGTGTTAAGGTCTACAGTGTTTAAGGGGATATTGGGTCTGTTGTATAGTGAGATTGCTATACAGTCGTGCTCCCTTCTGTTTCTGTCTCTGTAGGTTATTTTTATAGCCACGGCCTCAATGTTTATCATTGGGTCGAGGCATATTTGTTGGAATTTGATTCCATTTTTGACACAGATTCCAACAGAAGTCATTTGGGTTTGACTTCTGGATGGGTTTGTTATGGCACAATTTTGTCTTACAAACTGATAGTTTGTTAGCTTTGTAGCGTGTATTGGGCGGAGGTGATGCTCAGCAATGAGCAGTATATCCGGCCTGTGTTTTGATAGGAAGGTGTCTAATTCGTATCGCTTGCGGAGCGATACGAGGCCATTAACATTTTGGAACATTATTTTTAAAGTCATTTAGACTTGTATAAGTTTCATAAAAATGTCTAGAAATAGGTCCAGCTTTTCTTCTAGCTTGGGTTCATTTGTGATTCTTTTCGTCAGGTGTTGACGAAGAAGAGGGTTGCTGGTAGCGGGTATTTGAATTTGTGGTTGTTTTTTGCTTTTGAAGAAGCTAGCAAAACTTTGGTTTTTGTTTATTTTAGGCGTTGCAGCTGCTAAAGTATTATGTGTTTTAGTGGCTATCACATTTCGTCTTTCCTGTATTTGTTTTATTTTTTCCACTCTAAGCGGACAGATTTTTGCATTGGCGGTATGTTGCCCCTGGCAGTTTACACACTTAGGTTTGACTAATTCGGACTCATTTTGTACATCTTCTGGCTTTTTGATTTTGCATTCGCCAGGTTTGTGGGTTTCGGTGCATTTCATGCACCTATATGGCATTTTGCAATTACTCGCCACATGAGAAAATCTCTGGCAGTTTTTGCATTGTTTAATGCTGTTCGGGTGAGGCTTATAACCCTCGACAGCAATGCGGCACTGAAGCAGTGTTTTTTGCTTATAAACTTGGTTTATTTTGTCTGTTTTTTCTATTTGTACCATCCATAGGTGGTTTTTGTATGTTTTAACTGAAAGTATTTTTAACTCAGGTAAGGCTTCAATTAATGCGGTCTTAATTTCTGTTTCGTTGTATACGTTTTGGGGAAGTTTTTTAATAATTATTGTATGTGGCTTTATTTCTTTTGGAGTGTATGTGTAATAAAGTGTTCCTTTTGTATTTAGTGTGTCTTTTGTCGTGTTGAAGTCTTTTAGTGTATATGTTTGTACGTGAATTCTGTTTTTATTTATAATGTTGAGCAAGAAGTTGTTTTTCTCAATAAAACTCTGCAACATACCTGTTAAAATCTTTGGGTTTTCATTGTACGTTATGATAATTGGCAGGTTGCTCCTGTTGATGCTTGGTGTTGTTTTTGCTGGCTGGATCGGTGTCGTCACCGCTGAATTTGTTGGCTGGGCCGGTTTCATCATCGCTGGTTTCTTTGGCTGGATCGGCGTCATCACCGCTGGCTTTTGGGTTGGTTTGTCACTGCTCTTGCTTAGCCTCGCCTTCTTGGAGGTTGACGGCTTCAGTGAGGCTTTTGGCGGCGGCAGTGCAGGGAAGTCGCTGCTGCTGATGTTGTTGTTGACTTCGGTTGCCAACAAGGCGAATGGGTTGTCTGCAATTGCTTTAGCGTCTTGCAGGTTCCTAGCTTCTTCTAGGATTTTCACTTGTTCCCGTAGATGTTTCATTTCCTGTAGTAGGCCTTGGAATTCTTGTTTTTTTAAAGTTACATCTTCGTCGTCGTCGTCGACGTCTTCTTCTTCTTCCTCAGAGTCGGTGCTTTCATCGTCTTCGATGGTTGATTCGCTGCTCTCATCCGTTACGGATTCGTGCACACGTTTAATGCTGCAGGACTCGGCTTCCATTGATGACTCGGACTCGCCGCCGTCTTCTTGATCCCGCTTTACGACGGGGTTAGGTGATGTTGGCGCGGACATGGCTAGGCTTGTATGCGCAGTTTTAGGTTTGGGTTTGGTGTAGGGTAGCGTCGTCAGATTTCTGGCTTTGTCTGTCAGCGCTAAAAGTTTTAGTTTTTGTTTTTGTCGATGGTGCATCACTTTAGTCACTTTCTGCTCACTGGGCTCGAGCGCGCCTGCGCCCAGCTCCTCGTCTTCGGTGTTGCACCTCACTTTGTTTTTGTTTATTTTCAGAGTCACTGTCTCAATAGTTGGTGTTGATAGTCCAAAGGACTTATTTGGCACTAGGCAATAAAATGAATTGTTACTTGGCTGCCTTTCCACTGGTTTTAGGCGGCATTTTCACTAAAACAGCCGGAGCAGCCAAGAAAAGCCCGCTGGTAAAAGCAGCCACTACCAGTAAAAAACAAACAGAGACCAGGTGTCAAGAAAGCAGCGCGCGGTAAAAAAAAAAAAAAGAAAAAAAAGTGTAACAAAGACGGCCGAGAAGAAGAAAACCGAGAAGGCTAAGGTAAGAGTGAGGCCAAGAAGACAGGAACAGTGAAGTCCAGCGCAGCCAAGCCCAAGAAGCTGCTGCCAAGTCCAAGAAGACCACGAAAAAGGCCACCGCTCCCGCTACAGCCAAGAAGCCCAAAGCTAAGACAACGGCTGCCAAGAGTAAATGAATTTGTCCCACACAAATTCGCCATTGCAGACGTTGGTTTGCGCAAATTTTAGATTTCGAATATCTGAAATTTGATTTATACACAGTCCTTTTCAGGGCTACAAATTTATATAAAAAGAGAAATAGAATTTTTTAATTATAAAAATATTTTGATATTTTTGTGCTGTGTACACGTGGCACCCGTCGAGTAAGCTAAAGCAGATAAAGATAAGCATTTTAATTGCATACTCTGCAATATTTGGACGAGCATGTCAAAACGCGAATAATAAAATAAATGCCCCATCACATATGCCAAATATCAACATCTCTTTGGCAAAATTCGTTTTATTAATTTATTTAATTGTCATCTTGGTCGCATTCAACCTCACACGAAACACGAAACGAAAATTCTCATTCTTTGAATTCAAATATTTGTGGCCCTGAAAAGGGCCTTTTTGGTTGATTGAGGATCCGCTATTGCGAAATTTACTTCGAGCTGGTGTACTTGGTGACAGCCTTGGTTCCCTCACTGACGGCGTGCTTGGCCAGCTCACCGGGCAGCAATAGACGCACAGCAGTCTGGATTTCCCGACTGGTGATGGTCGAACGCTTGTTGTAGTGGGCCAAGCGAGAGGCTTCAGCAGCAATGCGCTCGAAAATATCGTTGACAAAGCTGTTCATGATGCTCATCGCCTTGGAGGAAATGCCAGTGTCGGGATGGACCTGCTTCAGCACCTTGTAGATGTAGATAGCATAGCTCTCCTTACGCTTGCGCTTCTTCTTCTTATCGTTCTTGGTGATATTTTTCTGGGCCTTGCCAGCCTTCTTGGCTGCCTTTCCACTGGTTTTAGGCGGCATTTTCACTTATATTTTTTCACAAATACACTTCACTTTAAAGTTGGTTTGATTTTGACCCGAAAAGTGCGCACAGTTTATACTTTTATTCGAGCCATGCGTTCAGCATTATGCATGCGTCTGCCGAGCAGCTGGCGACCCACCCCTAACCGAGCCAATCGGTCGCTCAAAAAAGTATAAATAAAATGGCAGTTCTTCGGGCCAAGCATCAACATTCGTGTGTGAACATTTCTAGTGTACAGTGAAGTAAAAAAAAATAATAAAGAAAAATGTCTGGTCGTGGTAAAGGTGGCAAAGTGAAGGGAAAGGCAAAGTCCCGCTCCAACCGTGCTGGTCTGCAGTTCCCCGTTGGTCGTATTCACCGTCTGCTCCGCAAGGGAAACTATGCTGAGCGCGTTGGTGCCGGCGCTCCCGTCTACCTGGCTGCTGTAATGGAGTACCTGGCCGCTGAGGTTCTTGGTTGGCTGGCAAACTGCCCGCGACAACAAGCAAAACGAGAATCAACCCTCGTCATCTGCAACGGCCATCCGCAACGATTAGGGGAGTTGAACAAACTGCTCTCTGGCGTAACCATTGCCCAAGGGTGGTGTGCTAAAGGCCCAATATCCAGGCTGTACTTCTGCCCCAAGAAGACCGAGAAGAAGGCTTAAGAAATCCCCAGCGACACAAATCGTTCACATCCTTGTATATACAACATACATTTGGACCAACCGTCCTTTTCGGGACGACCAATTTTATTCAAAGAAATTGATTGAATTTTCAAACAAAATAATAAAATATATTAAAAGCGTTTGATAGGTAGAAACATTTTCTCAGGTCATAAAAAGAAAAACAAAAAGATATTACAGACCCAAGCGCCAAGCGCGCTTGTTACCTGAGCCGCATTTTATTTATACATATTGTGTGAGTGTGGTACAGTCGTTCAACAAAGCGGCTGGCTTGTTGTTCTGCCTGCCAACCAGCAAAATTACAAATCCACATGAAAATGACATAGAAAACAAACGTTTAGCTGTGAGGCATTCGCCAACTGACCAATACCACGCTGAATACATCGGGTTCTGTTAATGAAAAATGGGGGACCGCTTGGTAACACCCGTGTTGCTGGCATTGTCCAAACAATTTTTTAATATATTTAATTATATTTTATTATTATATTTATTATAAATGAATTTTCTTCATAAAAAATTTTCTTTGTATGGGTAAAAAAAATTTATATAAAATTAATTTTAACCCAAAGCGCACAGGAGAGTGTTTTTAGAAAAATATGTTATTACTTGATTTATAATATAGAATTAATTTTAAAAAATTAAACACACAACGAGTCCTCATAGATAATAGAGATACTTAACGCCGCCACGGCAAACCAAACGAGGATAGTATACAGATAATTTATTTATCACACAACATTTAAAAGATACTTGGCCCTCCTTTACTTTTTAAAGCTTTACCACCTTTCTTCTCACAACCAATATTTTTATTTTATTAAACACACTTCACAAGAGTACAGAGAGCACCTCGTTCATTATTTATACTAAAACGTAATACAAAGAATACACGTCCTTCTGTGATGTTCATAAATCTTAACAGACGTCTCATAGCTGAGCATCGTCTTGGCCGTAAGCATAACCCCACTCTGACCCACTATCAGTTTATTCGCCAAACAGTGCTAGCCACTCACACTAGACATGCGCAGCGCCAGGTCACCGATCCTGGCACGTCAGTCGCAATTTGCGTTAAGAACGGTATAAAGTTCAAACGCATTAACATTAGTCCCTTGCGTTACATAGAAGCAGTAGCGATAGAAATCTCGTACACGGACGCTAGCAGGACCCTAAACTCCTGTATAGCCGTCTCGCTCTATAAACGCCCAAATGACCCCCTCCTTGTGGGCGATCTAAATTCCCTAATGCTGAGTTTAACACAGAACTCTAGCAATACCCCCATCTTTATAGGCTGTGACCTTAATGCCAAGCATCCCAGCTGGCATGTGCCCACACATAGTCCCGAACACATCGATGTTAACGGGCGGACGCTTTTCGATTGGCTATCGAGGCAACCCAACTTGGCTCTGTTTCCGACAAAGGAGCCAAGCCGCCCAAATTCCTCCAATAGACACACGTCTATTGATTATTTTATTTGCTCAATAGAACTCCCTGTAGATATAGGCCTTGGGTGCGAAACCCTTAAAGATTTTACGTCCGATCATTTTGGGGTAAGACTTGATATCCGCTTGGGGCGATTCCGCCTCGAGCATCAAGATCCCAAAATTATACACAATTTTAATAGAATCGACACTCTAATGTGGAATGCAACATTGCTGAGAAACATTAGATCGATACCAATAGATAGAAACCAAAGTCCGTCCGATATGGATATCCATGTAGAAAATCTAAATGTAGCCCTTGGAATAGCGCTGGAAACACCAGAAGCCATCCCCAAAATAGAAATAGATCCGTCCAAACCTAACAGAACAGTCCGTCTGAGCCCTTCTTGCCTCGCGCAAATTAAGCACAGGCGTAACCTCAGACGGTTACTATATAGGCGCCAACTCACACTTTCCGACAGTGAGAAGGCATATTATAAGTCCCTTATAAAAGAATTGTCTGTACAAATTAATACTCAAATTGAGATTAGCCACCTCAAACACATTGAGAATCAGATCAAACATCTGAATCCAAGCGATATAAGCTTGAAGACTCTTCGTCAAACAGTCTCAAGCGATTCCCAGCTCAAGTCCGATATTTTACTATCTCCTGTAGAGCATAGTGATATTGATATAGAAGTGGCCCCTCTCATAACGACTCAGGTGGAAAAAGTCAATGCACTCGCCTGGTCGTTTGAGAAGGTGCACAAGCAAAATGACAACATGTCGTCGGTTAGTCCTGAACTCAGGGCACATGCCGACCATGTTGATAGAGAAGTAGCTAACTTGTTTCGCACGCCTCAGGCCTCTGCCCAATACATAGTTAACTTCGACTCTAATCAAAATGCTGATGGCGAATGGCGCGGGGCTGAGGACCTTGGCTTCACAAATGCCGAGCAACTCCTAGAGTGGGTCAGATTTAAGAATAGCAAGAAAACGCTAGGGCCTGATGGATCTAGCAATTTCCTTCTTAAGAGATGCAATTTGCCAGTCCTCAGGCACCTAGCAAATATATTTAATCACTGCTATAACTCTGGCTACTTTCCCACAAGCTGGAAATGTAGTCGGGTTATGCCTATAACCAAGCCAAATGCAAGCTCAAACAGCTTGCAAGGCTATAGGCCCATATCGATTCTCTCGGCTATTAGCCAGCTCTTTGAGAAAATGATTATGGAGCAAATTAAAAAACACCTAGATACACGCGAAATCCTTAAGCCCTGTCAATTTGGTTTTAGGGAACGTACGTCCATCAGCCATTCTTTGGCTGTGGCAAATAACTTTATCTTTGGCAACTTGGCTCGGCAGCGCGCTACCATCGCCTGTGCCCTAGATTTTGAAAAGGCCTTTGACACGGTGTGGACAAACGGCCTCATCTATAAGATGAATAATCTCTATAGGTTCAATCCCAATACTACACGTATCATACAAAATTATCTGTCTCAGCGGTCCTTCTACGTCTGCAGCCCCGATGGCTCAGAACGTTCGCTCACGCGAGAAATCTCAGCAGGAGTCCCTCAGGGATCACTGCTAGCCCCTATCCTTTATAATATATATTTAGCCGACCTTCCGGATTTCGAAAGAGATCCAAGGTCTTCCTCAACTGCGCAAATCCAACCGTTGATTTACGCAGATGATATCCTTCTCCTGGCGTCCGGAGCACGGATTGCCAGTGCAGAAACGGATCTAAATAATTATTTAGACGTCTTATGCGAATACTTCGCTAAGTGGCGTCTGAAGTTAAATACAAATAAATGCGAAGGCTGCATATTCCGAGGTCCGGTTCAATCGGACATATATCGAAATGCACGTACCTTTAATCCGAAAATTTATATAAATGTTAGGACCCCCATAGCAATAAAGTCCGAAATAAAGTATCTAGGTGTCATATATGACCAGAAGTTAAACTTCAAGAGTCATATAGAGCATACCCTTAGAAGAGCTAAGATCCAACTTAGCCACATTAGCCATATATTCAGGCCTTTGGCGGCGAGCCCGACCATCCCAAGGCCTGAACTTATACGGACATGCTCCCTTGTGTACAAGAAACTAGTACAACCAATACTAGTTCACGGACACATAGCATGGTTCAATATAAAATCCAGGCAGATGGAAGAACTACGTCTCTTTGAGAGACGGGTCATCCGTCGAGCCCTGGGCAGAGGAGCTAGAGACCCTCTCACGTTCCATTATATATCAAATAAGGTCCTGTATGAAAACACGAAAACCAAACGTGTAGATACACTTATATACCAAATACTAGAAAAGTTCTTAGATAGCAACAGCAATAGCCCAAATCCATTGATCGCAGATGCCGTGGCTCAGAGAAGGCTGCCGGCCAACTACTCTGTCCACCATCTGACGATAAACAATATAGAACACTTAAAAGAATTAGGAATTATGCACGATTCGGAGGGCAATCTCATTTTCTACCATAGAAAACGATTGTCCCTAGATCCGAATGAGCTAGTTTATAATATAAATCAGTAAATTTTGACCCCATAGATTGGCTCAACTTCCCCGTCTCTTCCTTCCCCTGTAAATACCTCCCATATTTTCCTTTCGTTTCAGCTCTTCTTCTATTTTCAGCTCTTTTCTCTCTCTTCTCTTTTCAGTTATTAGTTTTTGTAGGTTGTTTTCATAGTTTTAGTTATAAACAACAAAAATCCTTATTGTAATGCAGGTTTTTACTCGTATTGTGGGTTTTCCTGTAGCGTATACTTACATTTGAAATGTAAATTTTCTCTTCTTTTAGAATCATAAATTAATCCTCTTTTAATTCTAGATTTAACCTTAGTAATTCACCCTTATTGCCTTAGTCCTCATTAAGCACTCAGTGCCCTGGACAACATTAACTTTCAGTATTTTAGTTAGTCTTGGAGTAGTCGCCCAAGGCTGAACCATAATTTAGATATAATAAACATGTGTTATCTTTAAGTTTTCATAGACAATAAAAAAGCTAAAAAAAAAAAAAAGCGTTTTCGGTATTTACCTATTAAAAAGTGCATTAAAAGTGAAAAAGATGTCTGATTCTGCAGTTGTTACATCCGCGTCGCCAGTGGCTGCCCCACCAGCACCCGTTGAGAAGAAGGTGAGCGCCAAGAAGGCAGCCACAAAGGCAAAGAAGCCAGCGGCACCACCATCGCATCCGCCAACCCAGCAAATGGTTGACGCTTCGATCAAGAACCTGAAGGAACGTGGTGGCTCATCGCTGTTGGCCATTAAGAAATATATCGGTGCCACATACAAATGCGATGCCCAGAAACTGGCCCCGTTCATCAAGAAGTACTTGAAGTCATCTGTTGCCAATGGAAAGCTGATCCAAACCAAGGGTAAGGG
Organism: Lordiphosa stackelbergi; assembly: GCA_018904235.1. NCBI lineage: Eukaryota > Metazoa > Arthropoda > Insecta > Diptera > Drosophilidae > Lordiphosa > Lordiphosa stackelbergi. The sequence goes on along the minus strand of JAEIFU010000683.1, from coordinate 3,691 downwards.
CGCATCTGGCTCGTTCAAACTGTCTGCCGCCGCCAAGAAAGACCCGAAGCCAAAGGTTGCTTCTGTTGAGAAGAAAACCAAGGCCAAGAAGGCCACTACAGCCGGAGCAGCCAAGAAGAAGCCCGCTGGTGCCAAGAAAGCAGCCGCTGCCGGTGACAAGAAACCCAAGGCCAAGAAAGCTGTCGCAACCAAGAAGACCGCCGAGAAGAAGAAAACCGAGAAGGCTAAGGTAAAGGATGCCAAGAAGACAGGAACAGTGAAGGCGAAACCAGCCGCTGCCAAGCCCAAGTCCAGCGCAGCCAAGCCCAAGGCTGCTGCCAAGTCCAAGAAGACCACGAAAAAGGCCACCGCTCCCGCTACAGCCAAGAAGCCCAAAGCTAAGACAACGGCTGCCAAGAAGTAAATGAATTTGTCCCACACAAATTCGCCATTGCAGACGCTAGTTTGCGCAAATTTTAGATTTCGAATATCTGAAATTTGATTTATACACAGTCCTTTTCAGGGCTACAAATTTATATAAAAAGAGAAATAGAATTTTTTAATTATAAAAATATTTTGATTCCTAAATAATTTTTGTGCTGTGTAAACGTGTTCTCCACAACGGCACCCGTCGAGAAAGCTAAAGCAGATAAGCAAAATATGCACTCTGCAATATTTGGACGAGCATGTCAAAACGCAAATAATAATAATCAAAACAATCCAAACCAATCAAATAAAATTTAATACAAATACAATTAAATTCACATCTCTTTGGCAAAATTCGTTTTATTAATAGTTTCATTTAATTGTCATTGTTTTGGTCGCACTCAACCTCACACCACATCACAGATGGCTTTACGAAAATTCTCATTCTTTGAATTCAAACATTTGTGGCCCTGAAAAGGGCCTTTTTGGTTGATTGAGGATCCGCTATTGCGAAATTTACTTCGAGCTGGTGTACTTGGTGACAGCCTTGGTTCCCTCACTGACGGCGTGCTTGGCCAGCTCACCGGGCAGCAATAGACGCACAGCAGTCTGGATTTCCCGACTGGTGATGGTCGAACGCTTGTTGTAGTGGGCCAAGCGAGAGGCTTCAGCAGCAATGCGCTCGAAAATATCGTTGACAAAGCTGTTCATGATGCTCATCGCCTTGGAGGAAATGCCAGTGTCGGGATGGACCTGCTTCAGCACCTTGTAGATGTAGATAGGCATAGCTCTCCTTTCGCTTGCGCTTCTTCTTCTTATCGTTCTTGGTGATATTTTTCAAGAGGGACGATCCATCGATGTATCGTCGATGTATCGATGATCAAAGGAAATTTCGATTATCGATTCTCTAATTTTCGGAGTCGATGCTAATATCGATACATCGATCCAAAACATCGATGATTGCTATACATTTTTTACCTTCTCTAAAAGCAGCAGACAACAGCGTAAGTACCGCGTTTTTATTAATTGCATAAATTTAATTGAATTTATATGTTTAGCTTTCGTACGTGTGGTTTACTATTGTGGTGGAGGGTGAAAGTGACAAAGTAGCAATGGACAAACACTTGATAGGTGAGTTTTGATAGTGCAATGTGCATAAATGTATGTACATGTTACATTTTTCTGCGCGCCAAAACCACTCTTTTGGTTTATTTTAAATATTTTACAGCAATTAAAGTTATAAATTTTCTTATAGATTTAACAAACGAAAAGCATGGGCCTCCTTTTTGTATGGGACCATTTTAAAAAATGTGCAGGCAGCCAAGAGGCCATATGTAATCATTGCGGATCAAAGATAAAAACCAAAGGCAACACGTCAAATCTAATACATCATCTACAAAGCATGCATAAGAACTATGCAAATAAGCCTATCTCTAAGCCTGCTTTGCCAACAAATCTTGACAACTATTTAAACAAAGTCAAGTGTTACGAAAATGGCTCAGCTCGCAAGAACGCTATTGATGAAGCAATAATGCGCATGATAGCTATAGATATTCAACCATTTAGTGTCCTCGAAGACAAAGGCTTTTGTGAATTGGTGCATTTGTTGGATCCCCGGTACAAAATACCCAGCAAAAGTTCTTTCGCAACGTGCTTCTTGAGAATAAGTACGATGATATGAAAAGTTTGCTTAAATCAATGTTACAAAATGTATCCCATGTTGCGCTTACAACAGATTGCTGGACTTCGAAGGCAGTTGACGGTTATATTACAGTAACTTGCCATTTTATAAACAGTAGATTTGAATTAAAGTCGGCAGTCTTGGCAACTCAAAAACTTCTGACGCCCACAAATCATACTGCCAAGAGCATGGCGAAACATTGCAGGCTGTCATGACAGAGTGGGATGTGTACAAAAAAGTTGTGTGTGTCGTGACGGATAATGATGCAACAATAAAAAAAAATCGTGCGAGATACTACAGCTTAAAAATCTGCCTTGCTGTTCACATACTTTGAACTTGATCGTCCAAGAAGCTTTAAAATTGCCGAGCCTTAATGATATATTTTGTAAATGCAAACGCATCGTAGCCTTCTTTAAATCAAGCACAGTTGCGAATGCCAAGTTAAAAGAGGCTCAAAACGTGAAAAATCCATTGGGTCTTGTGCAAGAAGTGGCTACCAGATGGAACAGTGCCTTTTTAATGATGGATCGTATAAAATTGCTGAGCTCTTTCATTGGAAAAGTGCTTCTCATTTCGCGCAAAAGCTCCAAACCCGCTATCAGTCGACGAAATTGGGACTATATCGGAGCTAATCGAATTGCTAAGACCCTTCAATGACGCGACCCAACAAATTTCCGCAAATAAAATTGTCACCATTTCACTAATCATTCCGATAATTAGCGAGCTGCATCAAAAAATTAACAAATTGCGTAATGAAATAAAATCCGACAACGTTTTGGAAGCCTTAAACATGATTGCCAAAAAGATTGCCCGAGAGATTTGGACAGTATGAAAAGAGGACCATTCCCCGAATCTCAACTTTAATAGATGCTCGCTTCAAAAAGTATGGTTTCTTGCATACTTTTTAATGCCGACGAAGCTGCAAAAGCTTTAGAAGATGAGTTATCCGATTGTTTGTCCTTAAAAACGTCACAAAAGCCTCCTACACCACCTGAACCAAAGTGTACGCGGTTTGAATTTTTAAAGTTCAAAATAGCGGCCAAGCCAACCTCCAATAGAGCTGATTCAATCATCATGCTTAACCAGTATTTGACAAAACCAAATGCCGAGGAAGATGTGGATCCCCTGATTTATTGGAAGGTAATACACTTCCTACTAATTACACATGCTAACATTAATTATTTTGTTTTTCTAGAATTCTGACGAAGAAGCTTTAAAGTTGATAGCTAAAGTATATGTGCGTGCCAACGTCGTGTGCATCTGAAAGGATGTTTAGCAAAGCCGGGCAAGTCGTGTCAGATCGCCGATGTGCTCTGAAACCGCAAATTGTTAATGCGGTTATTTTTATGAACCAAAACATGAACTCCTACCATACTTAAGTTCTGATACTCATTATTTTTAAACAAAACTGTGATCTCGAAAATGATCTGCTTTGTAAATTCTTGAAGAATAAAGACTTGTTATTTTGTTTTAAATTTTATTTGAAAAATCTTCGATTATCGTCGATTATCGATTTTTCGCTCCAAAACATCGGTGAAATCGATGTTGGCTAACATCGACAATCGAAAAAATCGATTGCCGTAAAATTCGATCTTTTCCAACCTC
>JAEIFU010000682.1:0-106996 GCA_018904235.1 Lordiphosa stackelbergi | reverse complement strand
ACCGAGGGCTATGGCTGGGGGGACATGCTCCAACCAAGAGGCACATAATATAGTGACTTCTGACTAAGCAACATTTGCGTGGACTTACGAGGCAGTGAGGGGACCAATGTTTCCTCTAAATTGGGGTGTCCACACTTGACGAATTCAATTTATTATTTAAATAAAATACACTTTTGAAGGAGTTTGAAATAAAATAAATTTTTATAAAAATATTATGTTTTAAATTTAAAAATTAATTTTATAATGAACTGAATTTTATACTACAAACTTGATAGATAATATTAAATTATTTAAAGCTAGTATCAAAATGAAACAAAAATATGATAGTTGAATAATCAAATTAGCTAAGACCTAGTGTCAAATTAGAAACAAAAAAATAAATACAATAAAGTGACAACCTGATACGTTAGTATCAATTTTGAATTCTCGAAAATATCTTTGTTAATACTTTCAAAGGAAATGTGGCATTTACCATGCGGAAGAATTCTGATCACCAATAGTTTTCAAATTGATGTCTAAGTGGCATTTTGATGACAACTTTTTTTGAGTTAACATTCATTTGTATTTTTCTTTCGCGTTTATGTCACACGTTGGTGACTCCTACTCGTTAACGCTGGCTGGGTGGGCTGCTCTTTAGTCTGGCTGCATAGCAGGACTCGGCAGTGACGCCTGGGCCACCAGCCTTTCTTCAACGGGTTGCTTTTAAAGGTTATGGGTGGTTTTTAATATTCACACGGCGCCCAGTAAAATCAGTGCGATCGATGCCGTTTTCCTACCACGTTTATGCCGTTTCAAATTGAAACTATCTTCATGCCACCGGAAACCAGTTTTTAGCTCAAGAAGCTGATGATGTGCGATCTCGTTAATATTTTTTGAAAGCTCCACCAAACTTCCAGCGCGTAGCAACTGCCACCACAACCTAGCGCAGCGACTATTTTCATCTAGAACCTTTGTGTCAGGCTTTCTGCTTACAGCCAGTTTCATGACAAATGATATTTAAATGGTGTGGAAGAGTTAAAAAGTTCAGATCTCATAATTTTCTTCCTATTTTTTTGGGTGTTTGGTTTTTTGTGACATTCCCAGTTCTGAAGCATCAGACCATTTGGATGCTGGAAAAAAGCCTATCTCTGCCACTTCTGTTTGGTTTAATCAGTTCTCCCATTTTCCGGGAAAAAATTCGTTTTAAGCAGCTCTAAAAGATTTCCACACAGATAGCGAGGGCGAGTAGCACCTCAACTTGAAAAATCAAACGCGCAGAGCATAGCGAAAACGCACCAGCAACCAACTGGGTGAGACATTGTATCTGCAAATCCGTAAACTCGCCCATTTCATTCATTCCGCGTTCCATGTGGGGAGGGGACGCTCAAAAAGTATCTCTGGCCCAATCATTGGGTTAACTGCCCCGCTTTTCGCGATGAAAAAACTGAAACGACCGGAAGATACTCAACCCAGTTTGGCGCTGCAATTTCATCTCTAACTGTTTCTCAGTTGGTATGTGGTTCTGCACGATGATCGATTGAATACCCGGCACCTCATGCCGGAGTACGTTCGCTCGATCGGTCATCGAAACGGTCTTACAAGATTGAACTTTAAAAGTCATTCAAACGGTGAACTCGCCGAGACCCAAGCCAGATTGACACTCGCCCCGGGAAGCGAGGTCGGCATAGAAGACAGAGAGAGACGTTTCTGCTGAATGCCATTTTTGTTTTGCCGACTTACAGTCATAACCATAAAATTGAGACATGCTGGCCACTCTTGTGCAGAAAATCTGATATTTCAAGTCTTGTCATTCTTAACGATAATATTCAGACACTATTTCGACATATTTATCATGCATAAATTAAATTATCTATCAACAAATAGTGGTATATTTTTTCCAATTTACGACGTCAGCATGGGTGGGGAAAGGTAGTATGTTGATCTGCCATATGCACGGTAGTGCGAAGAAAAGCCTCTTCAATAAATTAGCCAAGGTATTCAATTCATAAGGTGCCTGAAGTGGTGATTTCTCCAAGCCGCCTCTGTGTTTTATACGGTGGAAAACCTGCCCTGGACCGTTTTTCACTCTAATAATGGTGGCGCCATCACGATAAAAACACTAAAGAACAGGTTATACTCTATTGGTTTGGCGCTCCAGGCAATTTTTAAATTTTGCATTATATTTATGGAATATAATTTAAAAAGGCATAACACAACAAAAATATTTCAAAATCATCGATGTGATATCCAAAATAAAGGGGAAATTTTTTTGGCGAGAGAGATTCAACCCCTGTTTTTAAGAGATGGAACTTCAATTGGGCAAAGACCATCTATCTAGACTGCAGCTGCTCGGTCGGAGCCCAGTTCGGTTTCAGCGTCTTCATGCGGACTCGAACCGTCTGCGCTCCGCCTCTAACCCATCAGCCATCATTTGACGCAAACAAATACAACCGCGATAGAGCAAGGCAGGGCAAGAATCAGGCCTGAGCTCAAGGTTAGAAGAGGCACCAGCTTATACCTGTTATCTAGATTTCTCTTATCTTCTGTGGTCGCAGTCCCCCTTGAATCGGAAGTTAGGTATACTAAAGTCTGCAAATGTATGTAATATAATGTATAAAGTATCATATATTCTTGATCAGCATCAACAATAGTCGATATAGACTTGTCCGTGGCCGTCAGTCGTCTACGTCCATCCGTCTGTCCGTCTGTCTGTATGAACACCTAGATCTCAGAGATGGTAAGATATAGCGCAACGTTATATCTCCACAGTTTAAAGATAGACGATTCGGACTTTCTAAGAATAGTTAGTAATGATATAGCAAAATAAAGAATGTAAAGATTGGATGAGCGGTTCTCAAAGTTATGAGCAAAAAAGTGATAAACTACCCCCCTACATTAAAATGTTGCATACTTTTCGGATGGCCACACTAAGGGAATGCGGGAACACTGACATGTTTTCATGAGTAACTATCGAGTATGTTAGAGCCGATTTTGCAGTCTCGTTTTGGTTTTTGCATTTTTGTGGGTGGTTTGGTGTGAAGGTGATCTTGATGCTGTTGTGTTGTTGTTGCATGGAAAAAGTGTATACGGGTTGCCCATATTCGACGGACCTATCAGGCAGCGGCCCGTAAACTTTTGACGGAGATGTCAGATCAACTAATGACACCGCGTTTTGAAGCGTCAAAGTCAAACAGATTTTTACCCTTGGAACAATAACACGCCACGACAAGTCATTATGAAAACTCAACGTGTGTAATAGTTGAAATTATATATCTTATAAAATTCAACATAACTAATTTTTTTTTCTAATTGTAGAAAAAATAAAAAAAAAAAAAAAAAAAAATAAAAAATTAATATTTCCTAAAATCTTTCTTAATGGGGCAGATTTGCCTTGAATTAAGAAAACAAATGCATAGCACGATTTCAAATAGGGCAGAAGCCATTAAAGTGAGAGTAAAATGCCCTTATTTTAAGAAAAACGGGTTTCTTAAATTTAGAAAAATTGGTTTAGAAATTCACCTAAAATTTGAAAGATTAATCTAAATTCGACCTGAAGCAAAAAAAATATAAAAAGAAGTAAAAAACAGAGAACAAAAAAAAAACGAACATGTTATCATTGTTTTGTAGTTTAATAAATAATCTATGTGATGGTATTTGTTTACACACACTAATGTCCATTCATAAATGCCTAGAAGATAGTAGATATATTTCACTGATGTAGTATTGAGCAAGTTTTTGTTTTTTGTCTTGACATGCGTTACACCATTAGCAAACAATTAAAGTTTTGTAAAATAAAAACACCTCAAATAAAAAAAAAAACATTAAAAAGAACAAATGCAAATGAAGAAAAAGAATGTTCTACGGGATTAGATCCCAGTCCATGACATTTTCTAATGTCTTATCTATCGACCACGACTTTTGCTTCTTATTGGTGGCAAATATTGAGTATTTAAGCTCCAAAATGCGGCACACAAATTTATAGAGTACGATTTTAACTAAGGTATTGCTAAACAAAATTAAAGAAAAAAACATTAAAAAACGAAAGTAAAAAAAAAAACATTAAAAACGAAAAATAAAAAATAAAAAAAACAAAAATAAGAAGAAAAGTTTGTTGAATGTCATAACTCGCTAGATAGCTATTGTACATTATTAACTTATGGTTATGTCAACTAGGTTTTCCTCAAGGCTAATAGTCGAGTGGGCTAAAAGGCGTCGTCGAGTGTTCGAACATTGAAGGTCGAGTTCAAGTCCAGTAAAGTAAGTAGAAAAAATTGTTAATGCGCTTATTTTTTGTGTGAACCCAATTATATATATGTAACTTTGAGAAAAATGGGTTGGTGTGTGAGGAGGTGGTGAGTGTGGTGATGGGGGGGCAATACAGGTACAAAGCCAAAAAACCGAAGGGTTTGGGTAAGGTGGTTTAAAAACACAACCACACACACGGGTTGGTTGTGGTCAGTTGTACCCAACCTCCCCCTAAAACTTTTTTTAAGTCTTTACTGTCCAGCTACTTCCACCTCATGCCAACGCTGCCATAACCGCTTGAGATTTTAAGTCAGTCGACCTAACAGCAAAAATTGTCTAACTTTTTTAGAAAAACTGTTTTGGAAATCAAGACACAATTTTTCTATTTTTAAAAAACTTATTTTCTTAAAAAATCAGTGATCTATAACTTATTAGGGGCGAATTTCTAAATTTTGGGGCTGATTTGGACTGTTTTTTTTTTTTTTAGTGCATTTCCACATTGAATGGGACGTAAATACCAAAATTGCCCATATATTTTACGCCACTGAAAATTCTGAGAGATTAAGTACTAAAGCCAGAAAAGAATCACAGTTTGGTGCAGCGTTTGGTACGAGCTCAGTCATTGGGCGATTTTTCTTCAGAGAAATGAAAATGGCCAATGCTGCTACCAATCAATCAGGCATTATCAGACGAAGTAATAAATTTTGTGATGCCAATTATTCAAATCAGAAAAGCGTGAGAGCAGTTCTGGTTTCAACAAGGCGGCGCTCCACCGCACACAAGTCGCGCAACAAATCGATTTTTCTGAAAGAAGTTGCAAGACGTTTGATTGTGAAGGTGGGTGATTTGGACTGTATCTGCTGTTCAACGATTTGACGCCGCCTGACTTCTTCTTGTGGGGATATTTGAAGTCAAGGTTTACGTTAACAAACCAAGGACCGTAGAAGAGAGTGATTTTTAAAAAAACATGGGTCCGTCGAATGAGCAACCCTGTACACAGAAAAAAATGCCGGAAGATTTTAAGCATATATAGGAATCATTTGATCTGGCTTGTACTCATTCTGTTTATTTTGACGTTGTGACAGCTAATCAGTTTAAAAATTGTATAAAATATAGACATGTTAAAAACGCATAAATAGTAAGAAACATAAAAAACAAAGATATTAAAAAAATATGCCAACTTTGCTCCTACTGGGACTTGATCCTCGGCCTCCACGCTTGTAAGCGCATGTACGTGATCCCATTCTACCACGGCTGTTGTTGCTCTCAGAGCGAAAAATGCCAATTGAATTCCATGAGTACTCTGCAGCGTTTTCGCCACCACGTCTTGCTTAGGTCTGGTAGTGTCCGAGTTGTCTAACGTGACGTCGTCCGTGTGTTGTTTTTAGTCTTCGGAGGTCCAAGGCTCAAGGTCCAGGATGGTGAGAGTAAGAAAAAAGTTTTTAATGTTATCTTAAAGTCGTTGCAGTTTATATTCATGTGGCTGGTGTGTGTTTGTGGTCGGGGTCGGTCAGTGTTTCTCCATCCCTCCCCATCCTCCCCCCTCTCCATAAAACAATTTTTTAAAAGTCTTTAAAAATTAATACCGAACGGATTGATTTCTGCCTTTCGGATCAACCATTTTGAAGTACCCTTTCGGCATGAATTGATCGGAAATCTCGGAATGGAATGATTTTTTTCAGTGTACATACAAAATTTGCATTGCGATGGCTTGTCAAATTGTTACTTTTATCGATGCTGCGATGGACAACAAAATGTATACACGCTTCAGTATGCACTTCATAAAAATTAAATGAGAAAATAAGAAAATTGTATACATACTTCGGTATTGGATTTTGGGGTGAATTTAATAAAAAAATTTGTATTATTTTGTAATATATATGTAGAGATCCAACTTTCGAAGCCGTAAAAACACCATTCGTCGTCGAGTTAATATAATAGTACTTCAGTGTTTATTTCATAGTTTTACATTATTAACTTAGCTTAGTTCAAACGTTTATATTTATTAATGCGTAGTAACGATCTCTGCTCATGTCTGCTCTGTTCAAAAGCTAAAATCTCTCCCCTTGCTGTCTATCGAACAGTGAAATGCAGTGAATACAGTATTCCTATCTGATATTAAGCGCCTCGGATTCCCAAAATACTTCGGACTGTTTCTGCAATCTGTCAATCACCTCATCTGCACCTGTACTTTTTGTTGGATAAAGCCAAACGAATTTAGAAAATGCATCTACAACTACAAGTATGTGGTTGTACTGTTTCTTTGTCAACTCCATCGGTCCGATATGGTCAATGTGATACGTTCGCAATGGTTCGTCGGACTTGTCGATAGCATTCAAAAACCATTTCTTTTTGCCATATTTAGAGTCACTCACGATGCACTCTACACAAATATAGTAATCCCGCCGAATTAAATCAACTGTCTTTTTGACACCAAAATGTCCTTGACGATGGGTCGTAGTTATGATTTCAATCTCCATCTTAGACGGTATTACGATCAACTCGTTAACTTGATCTTTGTGCAAAACATCATACTTCAAATAATAGTCATCGTAAGCACCAGTTTCTAGTACTTCACAAATGGCTTTTATCCACTCATCTTGACTCTGAGCCTGCTTTATACGATGTCTCAACGAATCTTGTAGCAGCAAACTATGAACTCTACTCAAAGCGCCTGACGTGTTTCAATATAGTCCAACGTGGAACATATTCTTTCTTCATCGTCATCTTAAACGCGTTACAATCAGTCGCAATTTTAATCTTTATTCCAAGCAAGTAAACTCTCCACTTCTTTAGAGCCTGAATAATAGCAAGTTCTTCTAACTCATAAGAAGGATATTTTTTCTCTGCTGGTGTCGTCTTCCGACTCATATATTTTACAGGGGTGGTAATGTTGATCTTCCGAATTTTTCTGTTCCGGTTTGATTCCCTGCACAAAAAGTAAATATTTTGGTGATCTCAATAGAAAGCTTTTCAACGTCAAATTAATTAGCCATATCCTTTTATATGCAAACGACACACGGAACACATGGTCAAACCTTTTGGGAGATATTGTGAATTAGGAGGAATGGAGTTAAATCGGAGATTAAGGTGTAACGGAAAGACAGACTCTTCGCGTTTAAATACACATACCAAGATAACACAAAAAGAGTAGGAAATGGATACACGTACTTGGGAATTCTATTGACGCCTAGTCGGGCTTTCAACAACCATCTAAATGAAAAACGACAGCATAAGTTTAAGTCGGCCCTGCCCAACCCCGATATACACTTTACTCAAAGGAAGAAATGTTTAACAGCTTTCTTTTGACTTCATTTAGAGAGCATTAACTTAAATTTTTGATGAAAATTTGTCTCTATAGGTCAGTTTAGGAAACTCTTAATCCTAATATGATCAACTTGTTTACGTATAGTGTTAGTTTTAGGTCCAGAAAAATTTGCAATTAAAGCATTTTTTTTACATTTACAAGTTCAATAGGAATGGGATCTAAACTTGGTTCAGCCAAGTGGTACTTGTTCGCCATAGTTCACATTTGTTTACAGTTTACCAGTTCCCTTTAATTTCGTCAGCTTTCGTTTAAGTCTTTTGAACAACAGAGAAAATTCAAAATTTTTGTTCCCTTATAAATATAAGTATAAGTAATATAAATATAAGTATGTAGCTGGATAAAATCTTGTGTGTCTAAGATTTTATGCAAGCAAGCTATGCTAAACTAAACATTTATATGTTTCTGTATTCTGTATGTTTAAATAAACCCAGAGAAAAATTTGTAATCTCAAAGAGGGATTGAATGATGTAAGCTCAAAAGGCTTTAGTAAAGTAGCATGTTTTCTTGGAATTGAAAGAGGTTCCCTGTTCTCGAGTTGTTTAAAGTTTTTATTTTCAATTTAAATTCCTACTATCTGCACAGGTTAGATTCAGTTACCAATCCGCATACATTCCAACTGAATGTGTGGCTTGAAACCGCCCACTTGATTCTTATGTAAAATTATGCACCCCTCGTCCAGTCACATTCACTCGGCACAGAAGCCACACATTGATTTCTTTTCTGTTCATTTGAATCTGGCTGCATCCCATTCATCTGCAGCTGCTGTCGAATTGTTAAAGCATATGCAACCTGTTAGCCAAGTGGTGAAACCCAGCCTGCCACCATCACGCTACTATCATTTCAGACAGCCCTTGCCTGGGCCAGGGCAGAAGGAGCAGATGGCAAAAGCAAACAACAGGCATTTCGCCTTGACCATTTAAAATGCTCTTGACATCTTGGCTGGGTCGAAATTATATACTATACAAGTGTATATACGGACAATTGTATGTATGAATATTTATTTGCTTGAATAAGAGGCAAATGCAGCGAGGGATGTGGCATGCATATTCATACAATAGCTCTGACAGCTCCAGCAGTAGCAGCAACAATGGCGTTGCCGGCACAGCAAAAGTGAAAATTCATGCAGAATGTGCCTGCAATGAGGGCTGCCCCTTGACAAAGAACTGGTTATGTGTTTGCCACCGCATAGAAATCCGTTTTTCCACACTAACTAAATGGCAGAGAAGGCGGTCACAGCTGTGCCCCATGCATTGTTAATACACATGACAATCCCTGCGCTGGCTGGCAGGCTGCGAAATTGCGCATACGCCGCACTGACTGACGGATGGACAGAGGGCTGACGGAACGTGCCCCCAAGGCAAAGCCCCTTTGATTAGAGCCTTGTTTTCTTGTTCATTTCTCATCAGAGAAGAACTTCAAAAGGATTGAAAGGGACTGACCCGCTGTCAGATTTGTTTTACATCTGTTGAAAAATGAAGGGTTATGTACTCACCACCATATTGTTAATGGTAAACTTAAGCTCGGCACGTGGACGTGAGGGGGGAGTGCTGCAGTTGGCGCGTAAAACATCGCCGGGCTCGTAGCGAGTATGCTCGGTGATCAACAGGGGACGCTTCTCTGGTAGCTCTGAAATAAGAGATTTAAAAAGAGATGATCAAATACATAGATATGGCAAGGACAAGGAAAGGACTTAATTTGTGTGGGCATTTCGAGTTTAAAAGACTAGGCAAGGTCCAGTATACTAAAGGATTGGTAGTGATTCTCAATGATTTTCATGTACCGAATCTGTTTTCGGAAATGGTAGCGTTCACATTTTTGGTTGTTTGTTTAAATTGCCTTTTTGGAGCATTTTTAGGAGTGTGGAAAATTCATTCTTTTGATTTGATTTTTTTTAGCTAAGAGATTCCATTTTAAAAGGCGTAAGAGTATTTTGTTTATTGTTGTGGTGAGGCACGAGTCATTTGTAACATAGGTGGACAAAACGCTTAAGCGTATTTGTAACGCATCGTTTCCTAGAAAGAATAATCTGATTGCATAGTCTGAATAGTCTGATTGCAGAGCTTTAACTTTAACACTCTTTATTTAATGGGAAATTAGTCTTTTTTTAATCTCAGGCAAATTCGCTTATGTCACGAGGAGTGAAACAAACTGCCTTCTGCGGAACAGTAGAGGGCTTGGAGAGCTTGGCTTTATTTCTAACTAATATCTAGCAGCTGGTTGAACCATCTGGTATCTGTGGCAGTGGTTGCAGGACTATTATTTAGCCAAGTGACCGGAAGTAAAGCTTTTTTATTATTTTTTGTTCCATACCTCAGCTAAACTTGTATTTAAAAACAGTGGCGGTCAGCCCGACTATACCATATCTCAGTACTTAAAACTTGTAATATATATAATTTAAAAAAAGTGATCATTTCTTTAAATCATAAACCAGACTAATACCTCTGATAGAAATGCGTTCAAAAGCGGGAGGGCTAATTTAATAAACTGCCTGGGAGGAAATTTGTCCATAAGCAACCTTAGTCACATACCTCCTGACATCTGATCTTTATCTTTCGGACCTCTGCCGAAACTATCAGACCTGGTCAGGTATAACCGCTAATGTAGAAATACTATTTAGTGGGAGGAAGAAGGCCTTGACAACTCGGCCGCGGGGTTAACTTTTTCTGCATAACGCTACGCGGCCACACTACGACCGGAGACACGCTAAAGATATCACGCGCAGCTCGCTCCCTCGCTCTTCTGCAAACTTCTAGGCAAAATTATAAAACTCTTTGCAATTCTATAAACACTATTCAAACACGGCGAAATTTGAACTTTTTAATGCTTAATAATATTTTAATTAAATACTAGTGGAGAGTTTCCGGTTGTGGACACCCCAGTCTAGTTTTTGACAAGTGACAGATGCCGCCAAACTGAGTAATGTCAAACATGTAGTTTGACAGTACACAGAATCAGAGCCAATACCGAAGTGAAAACACGCATTTGGTTTTTCGCTGTGAGCAAATAAAAACTTCCACATTGCGTTAAATCGAAGCCAATCATAGAAAAGAGGTGAGTATGTATTATACTTTGTAATTTAGTGCATTAAGTGTACTTTGTGATGTGATATCAAGTTTCAGTGAAATGTTTGTGTCGTGTAAATTAGCTGAACAAAATAATAATGGCTACCTTTTCCAAGAATGGACACACTTTTGCACCGGCTGTGGACACCCTCGATTTTTGTGTTTAAAGCGTGTGTTTGGCCATAAAACTGTCAAGTATCGTTGTTTATGTTAGTGTATCATATTTCAACAACATTTATGTGAATTTTTGTGCATTTTTAGCCATGTCAACAATAAAAAAATCGTCCGATTCAACAAAAATCAATTTTAATGGTCGATGCCATTAAGCAATGCCTCATCGATAAGAAGGCCGTCTAAGCTACAGCCAAGGAATATGGGCTTCCTCGAACCACTTCGATCCATTATTTGGAGAAAGTCAGACCAAATTTTGCAGATGTTTCGTCCGTTGTTGATTCTGTTTGCAGTAGAAGCGCCACAGAAGGCTATCTTGATGAAGACAATTAGCGTCGTATCATCGTTTCCGCCGATCCCAATATTGGGCGAAAAGAAGAGGTGTTAACCTCCCCCGAGCCATCAAAATCACGATCGTCTTCAGCTAACCTTATTACTGTTGGATGAAACTGGGCCGGTGCAAGAAACTTCTCCGAAAAGCCATCGAATCGCGGTCGCAAGCCAATGCAAGCCGCTGTACTAACGGAAAGCATCGAGGATTTGCGCGGGAAGGCAAAAAATCAGCTGAGCGAGCAGCCAAGCGTGATTCTATGTCGCACCAGAAAAAGACCCCCCAGTAACGTGGCCGGCCAGGAAAACGACAGGCAACACCACCAGACAAGCCGTCGGCCAAACGCGATGCCAAGAAGGAGGCGTCTTTGTCATCGGAAGAAGACGAAGATGTCGACTTCTGTTTGATTTGTTTGGCGCTCTTTCCAAAAAAAACTGACCGCTGCAAATCCAATGCGATGTTTGCGATCGTCCTGCGCATTTGAAGTGCGCTGGCATGACGGCCAGCTATTTCACAAGGCCATAATTTTTTCATTTTTTTGCAACTGAAGGCCATTATTTTTTTTTTTTTTCATTTTCCCACTAAAGGCATAATAAAAGTTCTTTTTTCATCAATTCACGGCCATTTTACTTTATATTTTTCCATTTCTAGCGATTTTACAAGGGTGTCCACAACCAGGTACAAAAAAAAATTTGGCCAAAAATCATCACTTCGTATACATGGCTGCAAATTTTTTTTTCATTTGTCTAAAACAATAGGTTACTTCAGAGGAAAGTTAGCTAGAGTCTCTAGCTTTACAATGATGTTCATATCACCGCATAATGTAGAAAATAGTTATTAGTGAAAAACACAAGTATGTCCAAAACCATAGACTTCCCCTAAATAAATGTAACAAAATTCTAGGTACACTCTTTTAAAGCTTTGTACCCTTGCAGAGGGTATATTAAAATTGTCCAGATGTTTTTTTTTTTTACTCGTTAAAAGAAGCATCTCCGACCAGATAAAGTAGCTGAGTTAATATAGCCATGTCCGCCTGTCCGTCCGTCTGTTTCTACGCTATCTTCTTCGTCAGTTTTAAAGATTGCCCAAAACAGTAACCGTTATTCGTTTCGGTTTTAGTCTCTGTTTTTAATTATCTCGATTTTTTAGACCGTTTGATCCATACCTGTTTGATCTTAATTGTCTGCTTACCAGACTATTTAACATTCTTTATGACAAGCTCATGTATGAAATTAGCAAATTTCGATATTTTTATGACCGTTCGATGTTCACCTTCTATTTAGCCGAATATTTGACAGTCTTCACGATAATCTAAACTCATCATTAATGTTGGCAAATTTCTCGATATTTTTGGACCGAGTGGCCCACATCCCCTATTAACCCGTCGACAGTTGCCAACTACTGTATATTAAAATCGTAACTTTTTAAATTTTTGAAAAATTTCGCGATTTTTTTGGACCGATTGGCTTTTTGCGAGTTTTCAATTGCTATTCTGCGATTCGGAGCAGAATCTCACATCCATCCAGACGGTCTTGAGATATAAGTGTTGTAACACACACGACTTTGTTTTATATATAGGTACAGAATAAGAGCAATAATAATTATAAAATATTAACGAGATTCATGTTCACGGCGTACTTAAAAAAATACGTAGTACGCACGAAGTACGCATTAATGCTGACTACGCATTGCAGTTCTCTGATAGGCACTAGGTCAGATTTTCGATTGTTTTTTCAGCTCAGGTTCAGCTATTATTTCAAAAATAGTTCGGTTTTTGGTTCGGTTCACAGTGAAATAAAAGTTAGAGTGCCGATTTCGAAGCGGTTCGATTCCAAACCGGTTTTCGGCTCTGATTAAAACATACAGAAATAATACATATACCATAGATCAGACGCACGATCTATTCATTTTACTATCTTTGGTTCAAATCAATTAGTTTTCTTGACCAGTTGAGAGGCACACTAAACAGGCCCAACCCTTCAGCATGGACCGCAGGCACCTTTTGAGCGGGTCACGCTCAACTTTTTAATTAAGTCAACCAAACCAAAGGCAACGGGCAAGTAACTAATGAAGAAAGTAATTTCCATGACAAAGACAGCGCTAACTTTGCTCGTCCCATGGCTCTAGGCAAACTTTCTGTGTGTGTGTGTGTGTGTCTCGTTTTCTAATCCTGACCCATCTTACGGTTCCCTCTGCTCTCCATCTGCCACTTTTGGTTCTTTGCGCTTTTTGCTGCGGCTTTGAGCAGATTTTGACCTTTTTCTTTTATTCTTAATGAGGGTCAGTTTGTGTGGCAAGTTTCAAGTTTAATTTAACAGCTGACCAGCCTACTTTGCACTTGGTGGGACTTGTCACTCCTCTCCGCTCCT
This sequence comes from Lordiphosa stackelbergi, assembly GCA_018904235.1. Lineage (NCBI taxonomy): Eukaryota > Metazoa > Arthropoda > Insecta > Diptera > Drosophilidae > Lordiphosa > Lordiphosa stackelbergi. The sequence goes on along the minus strand of JAEIFU010000682.1, from coordinate 93,511 downwards.
CCTGCTGACTCATGTCATTAAGTTATTAAGGTTAAAGCTGGCCCAAATGTTTGCCAACTATAAACTTTTGACTTGTGCAAGCAGCAAGCAGGGAATGTGACTTAATGAAAGGCCTGAATTAGCATAACTTTTGGGGCCTTGGCTTGGCAGCCATTTTCTGGTTCGCGACGCGACGCCACGTTCACAAATGAAGGCGCAAGGACAAAAGTGTTTATTTTATGTGCCTCGCTTGTAGGCTGGCGTCTTGGCCCGCAATCTGATTGCCACTTGAGCTCATTAACACACGATTAAACCTCAGAGTTATTTACACCAAGGACAGGGCCTGGCGTTGGCATGGCCGCTGCATAAGTGAATGGGTGAGTGGTGGGCCTCGAATGCATAAAACATCAGCTGGATGCGGCAAAATCTTAAAGCTTCAGCGGAACCCCCAACTTGGCCACATGACCACGAAATCTGCTGTCTGTCTGGCCTAGTAATTTATTGTTTGGCCCGCAAGTTATTGTGGTTTTAGTGCCGACGACATTATGCTTAAGCCGCAAAAGCCTACACACACGCGCACACACAGATTTGAGGCTGCCTTTGCTGTCAGTGTGTCAGACCCAGCTGAGTTATCTTGCTACCAAGGCAGAGCCAAAAACAAGGAATTAAACGCCAAAAGCTTTAATGAGTAAGCCACGGTGAGGCGGGGGGAACGCGTCCTTGAAACGCCCACCAATAACCTCATGAATTTAAACCAAATGCATGATCAAAGCTTTAATCCCTTGATGCCAGTTAAGCAAAAGCGGCCAATTAAACGAGCTAAATGCGGCGTTAAATATAAAGCAGACAGCAGGGGCAGGGGCACGGGGCCAGGGTAAGGGCAATCTAATAAAAGCCGCCAGGACGCGGCAGACATCTAAATGTTTAATGCTGGGCAACCGACACCCAGTGAGCCAGACCCAAAGCCAGGCAAGCACTCAATCATACACACGCACACAGTGGCTGTGCGGGGGGTGGTGGCGGGGCAAGTGGCATAAAAATCAACCACTAACGCAGAATTTAGCTGTCAGTGCGAATTTCTCGAATATTTAAGACCAAACGGATAGAAGATTAACTCGGCTGCTGCTGCTGCTGATGCGGCGAATGTTTGTTTGACTTCAGCCATATTACGCATACGCTCCATATGCTCGACCCAGTAACCCAATGCACTGTGGTCCCACAATCGATTTTTATGTTGTTGTTGACAAAAATATAAAAGAAGTACATACAATTCCGATTCAAGAAAAGAAATCGAGCTGTTTTCGATGCGTTCTCAAATAAGGATATTTTATCAAACATCGCCTGTCTGAGGCTTTTGAAATATTACAAAAAAAAAAACAAATTTCTTACCATAGCACTTTGCTTGGCAATTTTCAATGCTTTTGCTAGCAGCTGCTAAGCTTTCAGTTAAGTCTGAGCTCGGCGAGCTCATTGCCTTTCATGACCCGCTCTACCTGCCTGATTAAATTCGTAATTCAGAGCGCGCCATGGCACGCTCATTTAAAACGCATAAAGCCGTGAAATGCGTGAAGCGTGCAGGTAGGACTACCAAATGACCCCAGATGATACCAAGTCTGCACCCGGCAAACACACAGCATACACCATACACCATACACCGTACACCGTACTTATCTGCCAGAGTCGAAATGGCCTGTTAATGACGCAATTTTCAACGCAAGTGGCTGGGCCCCGGCAAAAGTTTTAGCCGCCGCAGCTGCCTGTGACCTTGCTCTTCTGCCAAAACAAATTGCTTTCGCCGCTTGCCAAAAACTTTTACGTCATCTAAGCTATGTAGCTACAGGTACAGCTCACCGCAAAGTTAACGAAACGCTCTTAGTGGAGATTTAAGCGCATCGTCAAAGCGCGTTTAGCCTGATAGCTGATACCCTTAGAGTTGACTTTAAGCGCACATTAGGCCAATTGGAATGATGGAGCTTTGCACGGCGACTTAAACTTACCAACAACTAGCATGGTGCCCTGTGCAGTGGCTGTGGAGAAATTGGGAGCATCGGTGGTAACCTCGCAGGAAAAGTTGCCAGAGATTCCGAATCCTACGTTGCGTATAAGCACTTGGCTGGCATTCGAGCTGGTAACCTGTTGGGCGAGAAAGCAAAATAAACGAAATGGTCAGCAAAGTCTTAAAAAAAAATTTCACTCAAATGTACAAGTGCGTTGAGAAAACAAGGAAAAAACATTCCAATCAGGTCTGCAACACAAAGAGCAAAAGCAATAAATTTGCTAATTTCAGCATTAATTGTTTTTCGTAACGCACAAAATCTGCTGTTAGAAGTACCTGGAACTATAAAAACATTTAAAAAAGTATAATATACATACTAAGAGAGCGCTCGTGTTAACTCCTTCACCAGCTTCAAAAATGTACAATTTATTTGGACTATTACTACCCACTGTTTTTTAAAGAAGTATAAAATATTGAAGAAGATCCTTACCATAACCAATATGGGGAAATTTGAATTTAAATTTTCTTGAAATTCCGATAGCGACAAATGTTCTTATATGCCATCGATATATGTCCAAAATTACACTTAAAAATATTCATTAGTGCTTAAGATGCGCGACCTTTCTTAAACAGCTAAAAGTGAATTTTTCATTTTTTATAAAGTCTGAAACTATTCAACAACGCAGTACCAATCAAATTTGTGTTGAAAATGTTGCAAAAGACCTTCGGTATGCAAGCTCTATCGATAACAAAATATTACGAGTAAAACATAATGAAACCATCAATAATAAGCTGGCTTGAGGTCTCGTTATGCTTGTCCAAAAAGCAGGAACACAGCACACCACCACGGAGGCTAGTTGATCGTACAGCTGTTTCATTGGTATCTCTTCCAAATCATCAGCGATCTTCGCTCACTTGTACTGAACAAGCATAACGGGACCCCGAGCCAGCTTAATATTGATGGTTTGATTATCATAAAGGTCGTTAAAGCACACACATGTGTAAAACATTATGTTCAAAGAGGGTCGAGAAAGCTCTGAGGACACCAGAATTAGAATCCGAAACGAAGAACGAATTGAAGACTGCACTTGTAAAAAACCGTTGGCCGTTGAATTTAAAAGAATAAATAAAGGATTTTTTATTTATAATCAAATTCCACGTTATTTTTTGCCCGGAATTTTTGGACCTGATTAAAAGAAGCTGAACCATTTAGACAGCTTTGAAATTCGTCAACTAATTGATAAAAGGGTTAAATTGTGTTCTGAATAGTCGATTATATACACTATCATATCCGATACTATCAAACACCGATATTTCGATATATCGATACAACAACCTGTAAACTATGCAAGAGACATTTTGAAGTGAGCCTTGAATTCGTTCGATCTATCGCTTTGTCTTGTACAAGAGTCACCTTTCGCAGAGGTTCTACCTCACAAGAACTAGCAAAGCCTTGCCCTAATTTTGGTGATTTATTTGCCAAGCCACTTCCGTTGAACATCTCAAGAACTCACCAGAACAATCAGACTACATCATTTAATTGATCAATTTAGTCATCGGTTTGGACTTGTGAATACGGGCCATTGACTGTGCTAGACGGCGTTCACACACACAGTCAGAATGCTATAATTTTAGCTACCAGTTGCTTCCATACACGTGTGAACTATTCTAGTTAGTCAGAAGTTCAGACTCTAAACAGACTGCCAGATAATTGACATAAAAAATCTGAAAACCTGCCAGTGTGTCTGAATGCAACCTAACCCTGGTCTTTCTGTGTTTGTATTATTCGATAACGCAGTCTTATAAATAACTAACTACTTATGGAAATTAAATCGGGTTTATTTTAAGCTTAAATAATCATAAAACATTTTCTGCTGAAAGAAAAAAATCACAAAAATCTCAAAAAAATAATATTATTAAAACAGTTGTTGTTTTAGCGACCTGTTCTTATCCAGAAAAAAAAGCCGGGAAGATTTCAAGCATATATTTATAGGAATGATTTGTTCCCGACAGTACTCATTGTTTATTTTAACGGTATGGACGAAAAAAATTGATTTAAATATTTTATAAATTATAGACAATGTTAAATACACCCAAAATAAATAAAAAAAAAAAATTTATTAAAAAAATAGAGGGAAGCTTACTTCGGCTCTACCGAAGTTTATATACCCTTGGAGCATAATATATGCCTGCCAGTTTGTTATAAGGCAGCTATACGATATATTCATGCGATTTTGATCAAACTCGCCAATATTGTGTTGAAACAGATAACATTCATATCTGGAGAGTATAAAGAAGCTACCATTGAAAACAAAAAATCGTTATTTCACAAGAACTACTTTTTCGACCGATCGTTCCAATGGCAGCTGTATGCTATAGTCATCCGGTTTGAATCAAACTTGACTTGTTGTAGTATCATATAATATTGATCTGTACAAAGTGAGCGATATCATTAAAAACAAAAAAGTTTTTCTTAATAAGACTTTTTTTCAGACCTATCTTTTGTTTGGCAGCTATACTATATAGTTGTCCGAATTCGATAAATCTCAGGAAAATTATGTGAAATTATAGAAAACATATAAATACTAGGGTTGGGAGCGATAGCATTGAAAGCAAAGAAATTCTTCTCACAAAAACAAGTTTTTCGACCGATAGTTCCTATGGCAGCTATAAGATATAGTCATCCGATCCGGTCGGTTCCGACATATTAGCAGTGTGCAGTAGGAAGACACGCTGCTAGGCTCGGCATCAGACACAATGACTCAGTGGATAAGGAGGAGAGTGTACTACACATCCTTTGTCATTGTCCAGCTCTTAGCAAAAGGCGACTAACAGTTCTAGGTCAAAATTATAATACCCTTTGCAAGGGTATAATAACAGGCATATATCATGCTCCAAAGGGTATATAAACTTCGGTCGAGCCGAAGTTAGCTTCCCTCTATTTTTATTAATATGGTTGATGTGGTCGGTCGGTCGGTGTTTCCACCCCCTTTAGTACCCTTTCGGCATAAATTGATCCCGGAAATCCCGGAATGGAATGCTTTTTTTCAGTGTAGTTATTTAAGATATAGTTGTTGGCAGGATTATACTGAGTATTTTATTTTTTAATTAAAACACAGTTTGTTTTTATCTTCAATATTTGGTCGAGATGCCGTCGGCATTCCTCATAAGGGCTGTATAACAATAACACAAAAAAACACAAATTTTTTAACACTTGATACAAATCAAAAAGTTTGCAAAATGTTTGCATACAGAGAGCAGCAGCGTCCAATTAGTTAGCTGCGAAGTTTGAAGCTGAGTCTATTATCTTATTACAGCAAAGCACAGTTTTCTGTGTCCGTTTTATATTTCAGTCTAATTTCAGTGGGCGTGCCTGTTGTGTACAACATTTCTAAAGTGAACCGTTTGTTGTATTGTGGTTCCTGTTGCCGTATGCTCACATTTGAGAAATCTGGTCCATGTTTGCATGTTTCGGCATGAGTGAAACTCGAAAATTTTACCAAAAAATTAAGCAATTAACAGAAGGTTTTTAAGCCCAGAGTCGCACAATGCAAAGACGAACACGGGAATCTGGTCACCGATCCGCAAGTGGCGCTTAACAAATGGAGAAGCTACTTCTCCAACCTACTGGGAGGCGATGACGAACATGATGCCGCCTCTAGAGAAGTAGCGATGCCACCAATCGACAACATAGAGATAGACCCGCCGACCCAACAGGAAGTCTGCTTAGCCATACAAAGGCTAAAGAACAATAAATCACCAGGCGCTGATGAGCTGCCCGCTGAATTGTTCAAGGCTGGAGGGGAAGAATTGGTATGGTGCATGCACCAACTTCTTTGCCGTATATGGGTTGACGAAAGCATGCCCGACGATTGGAATTTAAGTGCAGTTTGCGCCAACTACCGCGGGATCAGTCTCCTTCCCATTGCATATAAGGTTCTGTCGCGCATTATTTGTGAACGTCTTAAGCCGCTTATTAACACACTGATTGGACCTTATCAGTGTGGCTTTAGACCTGGTAAATCCACCACAGACCAGATATTCACATTACGACAAATCCTGGAGAAGACCTATGAGAGAGGCATCAACACACACCATCTATTTGTTGATTATAAATCAGCCTTCGACACGCCGATAAGGTCAAGGTTTTTTGAAGCCTTGTCTACCCTTGGTATACCAGCAAAGTACGTTCGTCTTTGCATGATGACGTGAGAAGTACACAAAGCTCCGTCAAAATAGGAAAGAACCTTTCCGAACCATTTGATACCAAGAGAGGTTTTAGGCAGGGCGATACCTTATCGTGTGACTTCTTCAATCTACTGATGGAATATATACTGCGCCGGTGCCCACATGCCAACAAAACGGGCGCCTTTATTTATAAAGATCTAATGCTACTCGCATATGCCGATGATATCGACATCATCGGCAAAAACGCACGGGCGGTAAGCAGGGCGTTTTCAGAGATTGAGAGGCAGTCAGAACTGATGGGTTTGGCGGTAAATGAGGACAAGACGAAATACCTCGTATCCGCGGACAAAAAGTCCTTGCGTCTTGGACAATCTGTTACAATGGGAGAATACAACTTTAAAGTTGTAGAGGATTTTGTCTACCTCGGAACGACGATAACCAGCGACAACAACATCAGTCTGGAAATTCGACGAAGGATCACTCTTGCAAACCGATGCTACTACGGGCTAAGTAGAGACCTCAAGAGCAGAGACCTCAAGCGAAGAACAAAATTAGCCCTATACAAGTCACTTATCATCCCAGTCCTGCAATACGGCGCAGAAGCATGGACAATGACAGCAGCGGATGAAGCGGCGATTGGCGTGTTTGAACGAAAGATTCTTCGGAGGATTTATGGACCTTTAAAAGTTGGCGATGATTTCCGGGACACCTGTCTGGTCAAGCGCATAAAGCAACAGCGGCTGCGCTGGTTAGGACATGTCACCAGGATGGACGAAGAAGCTCCAGTAAGGAAAGCTTATTATTCGAAGGCGGCAGACTACGGAGGAAGAGGCAGGCGGGGGAGACCTCGACTAAGATGGGATGACCAGGTTCGGGCAGACCTTGCCAAGCTTGGTGTGACCAACTGGTCCCAGCTCGCACGGAGCAGAAGCGACTGGCGGACATTAATCGCAGCGGCCGAGACCGTCGAACGGTTGTGATGCATGCATCGGGACAATCAAGAAGAAGAAGAAGAAGGTCCATGTTTGCTCTCAGCACAGTGGGCCGCAAGTGCTGTTTTTTGGATTGGTGTCTCGTCTCGTCGTTTTATATCGCTTTATATTTTGCTATTTGTATTACAAAAAAAATGTTTTCTTTGTGTGAATCGGTTTATGGGCTACGGAATCTATCTTTGTTGTAGCAATGGATTATCAGCAAATATAATTTTGTTGTATATTCGGCCCTGTTCCGAATACCGAGTCGGTTTCCGTGTAAACGTCGTCTTTGCTTATTTCAAACTTACAAATCAAAATGGAAGGTGCGAAGAATGTCTGTGGTTACTAGATCGGGTCGTTTCTTTTTGACAAATTAATTCCAATTGACATTGAGCAGTTTCAATTGCTTAAGAATTTCCGATTTTCTTTAAACCGGATCTAGTAACCATAGATCTGATTGTCAGCTTCCATGTAAAATTGTTCAATTGGTATTCCACTTGCAAATGTTTACACGAAAACCGACTCGGAATTCGGAGCAGGGCTGATATATTTTTAAATTTTTCTTTCTGAAGCGAATCTTCTATTTTTCTCGAACTTTCAGGTAATATGCTTTAAGGTGGGGGGAAATTTCTGGAATAGTTTTAAGGTGTCGTTACAACGCGTACTACCTAAACCATCTCATTAAATTTTTCTTTTTCAATTTTCTGTCACGGGCAATTTAATTCAGGTCTCTAGCTGCTTTGGGACCGATCTATTGCAATTTATAAAAAATGCTTATAAAAAAGATTTTCGGGGAAATCTCAAGGACATTGCATTAAAGAAAATTGGCCCAAATCAGTTTGTTCTGAAGAAATCTTTTCAATTATTTAGAAAATTTCCTCTCGATAGGCTGCATCCCTTCCCTTATCGGTCTTGGTTTTTCAATATAATTGCGCTTTTAAAAATGATGGACCAAATACCGTAACAAATTACGATAATAAATTGTGTTATAAACTTGTGTAACTAATAGCCCATGTTAAAAAGCATTTTTGGTTGAGCCAACTATTTATTATTACATCAAGCGCTTGACACTTTATGAGTGCCTAAAAAACTTTATAGTCTCCAAAAAGCAACTTTTAAAAGGACGAGTATAAAAGTGTTAAGGCAGGCACTTATATTCACAACCTTTTATACTCTATACCAAAGGTACACCGAGTACATTCATTGCTTGGTTCTGTTTAAGCATAACCAAAACCTCAAGATAAAACATTTCGCTGAATGTAAACTTTGTTTTCAAATTAATTTAGTATCATCTCAATTTAATCGCTAGGCTACCGCCTGACTTTATGCAGGTGTTTACCTGTAACCTACCAACGCAATGTTTGCCTAACTCCAAAGCCATAAAAAAAGTCCACCCGCTAACTCGCTACTGTCCGCAATCTTCCATCAAAACCCAACAATGAAATGCACTTAAATTTATTAAAAAAAAAAGCTAAAAAAACGAACCACAAAAAATGACTCTCAGAATGGCAAAAACTTTTCTACAACAAACACAAAATAAAAAAAAAAACTAAAGAAAAACTAGCCCGCAAAAACTCAATAGCCTGATGAAATATTTAGCCAGATTCGGCGCAACTTTATCGAAGGATAAACTTTTTCAATAATCTAGCCCAAACGTAGACTCAATTCTCGGATGCCATTTTTGCAGGTGGGCGACAAAAATTTAAATGAAATTTTTGCATCCAGGTGGCTGGGTTTGGCTTGGCTGCGAAATAACCGCCAATAACAATAAAACTGTCAGGCGGAATATGCATGAGCGCAAAGTTTTAAAATATACAATATAAATAAATGCAGTGTGCGCGCAATTAAGGACATCAAAGTGGCGCCGGTCAGACCGCCAGGTGTCCCAAAAAAGGAAAAAAAAAAACGAAATGGATTGATTGCTTTTGCTTAACTCATACTTACATCAACATGAATGCCAGGAAATGGAAACACTTTTGTGTTGGGGTACTCGCCGGGCGTATAACGGTAAAACTCCAATTGACCGCGATAGAATTTGGCCGAGTAGAGTGGTGACCCGTCCAGCTCGTATGTGCAGCGTATTACCACATGCTGGCCCCGTCGAACAGCCGGCGGTTCAATAATTAAATTCACATCGCGTAGCGCACACTCGACCAGCTCTGCAAAATGTGTGTGGAGAAAAAGAGAAACGTTGGAATTACGTGTGAATGCAAAGCAGTGGGGATTGCAATTTAGTGTATTTATTTTCATAAATTATTAAAATATTTTCCACACAGAATGGCCAGGCCATTGATAACATTTAAGCCGATGCTTAACTGCGCCACAATCCGTATTGAGAGTTATTTTTGTGGCATATTTCAGGCCCTGGCCTCCGAAACCGTACAAAATGCATTTTGGAAGCGAACTTCATTTTTGTTCTTTGAAATGATTTTTTTTATAAATGTTTAAAGCTCGTTCAACGATGCGATTAAATGATTTATAAATATTTGGCTGAATACAAAAAGCAACTGCCCAAAAAATGAAAAAAGCTGTAAAAAAATTCAAGTGGAAATCGATATGCCAAACACGGAAACTCTGAGTGTTATTCGCAGTTGAAATTGTTGTTTCCATTTATTGTAATCTAAATTTATATTTAGATGTTGTATTTTCGTTCGAAATTGTTATAAAATGTGAAATGCTTTGTTATAAGATGTCTAGGCTCGCATTTAACAAATATTGCGCTCAATAAGCAGCCGCCAGGGCTGCTTTCATGGAAAACACAGGTCGTTCATTATTTGCAAAAGTAGGTGTGAGGTAAGTCAAGGGATAATACTACCCCTCCTTACGATCTTTTATATGTAGGTGTCAAGCTTTCTTCAGAAAAAAGGTAAATCGTATCCAGCTTCTTACAAACGCAAAATGGAGAATTTGACAAAACGATTCTCATGTGTTGGTTTTAGCGACCTGATCTTCTTAAATCCAAATGTTTGGTTGTGCTGGCTCAAGGTCGATTCTCGCAAAAATGAGATTAAGGTAAAAAAGCCAAATATAGAAAATAAAATCCTGTACACACGCAAAGCAAGACTTACACATTTTATGTAGCAACTTCTTAGAAAGGAATACAAACTGTTACCATGTAGGTAAAGGGAAAAAGAAGAAACAATTTGTGTTTTTTTAATTTTCAAAGTTTAAAGGGAATTTTGCAAATTCCAATGATTTGGTAATATATTACAGCGATTTTGGTGATGCCACAACTAAACTGGTCCATGTGGAACTTAAAACTTTAAAAAACGTTTCAACCTCTTTAGATTTCTCTATGTCGCTTAACAGCCAAAATCCAAAATTATACAGAATTGTTGTGTTTTTCACTATTGACATTTGTCGAATTCAAATGTGGTGCAATGGATGTTGTTTAAAATTGATTGAGTATGGCGGTATGAATAGTTTGATGTTGAATCCGTCGTATTAAATTTATCACTAATCCACATGTACCACATTTGATCTCACTTTAGTGAAAACCGGAGCATACCAAAAAAAAAAAGGTGTAAGTGTCGTTTACACTCACGAAGCTCTGATGTGTAACATGATGCAAACTTTAAAGGCTTAATTTTAAAATCATTGCATATGATGTCTTTAAAAAAAAAAATAAAACTAAAAGGAAGCTGAAGTACCAAATAACTTCCTAATAAGCACCGTTTATATACTGTTAGGCGCTGTTTTGTCACCGTTTATTCACCGTTAAGTAATAGCTCAGTCACTACTTTGTCACTGTTTAGTCACTGTTAAGTCAATGCTCAGTCACCGTTCAGTCACTGTTTTGTCACTGTTTAGTCACTGTTAAGTCACCGTTCAGTCACTGTTAAGTCACTGTTTAGATACTCTCAAGTCACTGTTCATTCACCGTTTAGTCACTATTCACTGTTAAGTCGCTGTTTTGTCGATTTTTCACTGGGTAGTCACTGTTTAGTCACTGTTTAGGCACTGTTTAGTCACTGCTTATATACTGTCAAGTCACTGTTTAGTTACTGTCAAGTAGCATTTCAGTCACTGTTTAGTCACTGTTCGGACACTGTTTAATCACTGTTTAGTCGCTGTTAGAAAATGATCCCCTCTTTCCACCCTCTTTCACAGCGTCACGTGACGCTGAAATCAAATATTACTCCTACTAAATTCTTCCGTACCGAAATTAAAGATGTTTCACATAAAAAACTGTGAAAAAATATTTTCTATACTTTTTCGAAGTACGGGCAACAGGTTCATCTTTCTGATTACGATCCGTTGAATTGTTGCTTAAAATGACTAGAACTAGAGGTTCGGAACTAGAAGTGCGCATATGAGTGAATTTTCAAGTTCACGCACATAGTTTTTGAGCGTTTCAAGTCACTCACGATTCACGAGCGTCACGAATGATCACACACGATAAAAAGGCCATTTTCTGTACCTCGAATATGTTAACTTCTGTACCAAACAAACATAATTTGCGGGAAAGTTTACTAATTGGCTTTCATTTGAAGAAAATATGTTGCTGAAGGCTATCGAATGCTGCAAGGTGCTTTCAGGAAACATGCCCCATGCGATACATAAGTATTTGTATTCAAGCTCTGTATTTGGTGGGACCACTTGGGCTTGGTGTACTATAAGCTGCTCCAACCGGGTGAAATCATAACAGGTCCACTCTATCAAACCCAATTAATAGGATCGATTCTTGCTTCGCATCAAAGGACACATTGTTTCTTCGAGATGGTACTCCAAAAGTTGCCAGAAAGACGGTAAAAAGTGAAAATTAATTTGTAAAAATTTTTTTACAAAAAACGCTGTTTTTTGTGAATTGTTTGGTAGTTGCATTGAAAGCTATAATTTTTCCCAGAAGTTTGCAACGCATAGAAATATTCATTTCCGACCCTATAAACTATATATATTCTTGATCAGGGTGACGAGCTGAGTCGATTGAGCTTTGTCCGTCCGTCTGTCTGTTTCTACGCAAACTAGTCTCTCAGCTTTGAAGCTATCTTCTTTTTATTGCACACTGCTAATATGTCAGAACCGACCGGATCGGATGACTATATCTTATAGCTGCCATAGGAACTATCGGTTGAAAAGTGGGTTTTAGTGAGAAAAACTTTTTTGTTTTTAATGTTAACATGTCTCACATCAGCGATTATTAATATTGTACGTTTTTATACAGATTTGAAAGTTTTGGACAAAATCGGATGACTATATCTTATAGCTGTCATAGGAACTAGCTGTAGAAAAGTGGGTTTTATTCAGAAAAATTGTTTGTTTTAATGCTGGCGTTATAAAACTCTAATGTAATAAAACATTTGCAAGGGTATAAAAACTTCGGCAGAGACGAAGTTAGCTTGGCCTTCTCGTTTTACATTGATATTTATTATAAAATTTACAAAAATTGGAAAAATCCAGATACATGTTCGATAGGAAAACTAATAGTGCATTAATGATGTTTGTATTTAGTTCTTTCACGAAACACGCACGATCACTGACTAATTAAGCACTAAACTCAGTGTTAGCTCTTAATCACGTCGTGACTGGTCGTTCAAATTCAAGTCACGCTTGCATCCTAGTTGGAAACTTTTCGAGAGTCGCCTGTATGTTTTATTCGAATTAATCAAGTGAGAAATTTGGTCAGGACCCACTGTTGTGTACTCTGTGCCTGCGAAAGTGTGTGTGCTATGTATGAATTGATCTGCTACATTAGCAGTATAGAACATCGATGCCGCTGCGGACCTTTTTTGTGCTCAAAACTTGACCTTCGTACATCCGATCCTTATCATTCATTTCGGAAGATCTAATGCTGTAATGCTGTAAGTGTAGTGCTGTATCAGCATTACTGTAGTGCTATAAGTAAAGCTGATTGCTAGACATATTCGGTAAGTTATTTGGAATGTACGGCTCGTTTATTTTCAAAACTGCAGATAACTATTTTTCCACACTGCGGATATAAGCTTGATCTGTCTAGGAGATGGTACAAGAAAAATGCACCACAAAAAACCTGGGCCAAAAAATTTAAAAGTGGTTAAAAACACTATATTTTATCGAATTTTCATAGGAAAACAATCCAATTAAACTAATGTACGCTAATCTCACACTTACTAAAAACCCAATTGGATATATTTGGATTCGCGGCCGAGCTAGCGCAATTTTTCTCATTTTGACATTAAAATTGCTACATTTTTTGGAAAAAAGTGACTATCGATTACATGTACTTTTGCTATCTAAAATCTTTCTGATGGTACAAAGGGGTATACATGAATGCATAAAAAACCATGACAAACTATGGCAATGCAATTAGCTGTTAGTTTTTGCTTCGCATTATAGCAGAAACCACATAAATAAAATTATGGAAAAAACTGTCCCGTGCGAAAATGCTTAAGCCCCATACGGACATCCGAAGTTCGTAATTTAGCTAACTTCCCCTTATGTTTCGTTGCCGTGGAACGTAAGAGCAGTGTTACCAGATTTAAGAAAAAAATTACGCCAAAAATTTCAGTATTTGGTATGTTTAATTTAGTTGGCGGTAGGTCACACTGCTTGATCATCTGTATTTTGTTTTGATGCCAAGTTGATTTTTTGTAGAAGCTCGGCCACTTCTCCTCAAGCCTTGTTCACAAAAATTAAGTCCGAATGCTTGGGGTGGAAAAGATCACAAATGACATTCCGCTCTTTCACCGCCAAAATTAAAGATATTTTTTCGACATGGAAAAATAATTCAAAACAACTATTTCGCTCTTGTTTTTCTGCCATGTTTATTATATTTATTTTCAAATTATTTCATTTCACTTGAGCTAAAAGCACTTCAGCTGGTCGGTGCAGGTAGAAGCAGAGTGAAGTTACATGGTGCATTCTGAATGCTGCGTCTGCTGCTCAAAGCATAATAAGGCCCACAGCCATTTTACATAGTCTCCACAAATGTGCTGTTAAGTGCGACATTGTCTGTTAAGTGTAACATTCAACTTCGCACCTCCGTACATGCAAAAAGTTCAAGAGGCGAAGTTGTAACTTCTGCTTCTTCTTCCCTCATTTTTTTGTATGAAACTTCTCGTTACTTCTGATGTCCGTATGGGGCTTTAAGCTTAAATTTTGAAAAAAACAGTACATTACAGCTGACAGCGTAGAGGGACTGAGCATCTGACTTATGTGACTGTGACTATACACAGAACATCGTCTCACAATTTGAGAACGCAAACATACGGCCCATTTATAATTTCCCAGATATTATGGTATTTATTGTAGTAGTAGTAGTAGTAGTTTATTATTATCGTGGGCATGGCGTAGCGCCGTCAGCCTAAGCAGTTTCATACATTGAACATAAGTGATTAATTTAGAATTTACATTAAATACATTAGATTTTGAACAGCAATTTGACATTTAATTTTGACTGGACCTGGCACATGGTTTACAAATTACTAAAAGTATTCTGTTAATATTTTAGATCTATATTTTAGAGCATCCATGAGGAAACTGCCTAATATCTCCCAATGTGTTCGGTGTCTTTTCATTCTGTGGTGTTGCAAAGCGGACACTGCTCGCATTCGTTTTCAATGTGTGGGTGGTAGTTCAGATGTGGCATTTCTACTCTCGTTCTAAAAATAAGCGTTATTTTCGCAATTTCAATGCTATCCTGGAAACAGTTGTTTACTCCTAGGTCGTATGCCAGTCTGCAGTAATTGATCCTTGTAAGGCTTTGTCGAGCTGAGTTTACGTTTATGTCAAACCTCTATGTCTTACCATCTCTGAGATCTGCTTGTTCATACGGACGGACATGCGGACATGGCTTAATCGACTCGGCTGTTGATAAAGCAAGTCATGTCGGACCTTTCCATATTTTGCAGTAGTTTCAATTTGTGCTTATAATTTTAGCAAAAAAAAAGTAAGGAACATCCAGTTTAGGGCCAAGTTCGAACAGCAAAGTCTGCGAAACTTTGTCTGCTTACTTCAAAGCTGCTGGCAAAAGCTGGGGAAGCCTGCCGCATATAAGTCGCAACAAATACGACTTTTGTAGAGCTTTATCATAGCATTAGAACAGTAAAACTCTTAGTCTTAAGCCCCTATCCTAAAGTCCTGCCTCTGTAGTCAGCTGGCACTTCACTTGCATTTTGTCAAATAACTCTGCTTGATTTACGCCTTTTGCTTGCCAAGTTTTATTAATTATCAAACAATCAGCGTCAATTTCCGGCAACTTTATGACCATCCATTTCGGAGTCGTTTGTCAACAAAATGCGTAGCATAATTCAAGGCGCAAAGGCAGCAGCAGCAGCTTTACAAGCATTTTGAACGTTGCCAACATTGCCTAACAAGGCACTCAAAAATTTTTATATCTTATTTGGGTCACATTTCATGCGGCTGTGCCCTTAAGAATAATGGCACATAATTTGCGGCTTTGTCGGCAGGCCGGCGAGAGATTGGCGAGCGGAGTGTGGCGAAGATTCGCCTTGGTAAATCTCTCGCGAGGCGAATAAAATAAAATTGTTTTCAGTTTTTCATACGGCAGCTGTGCGTAATTCATTACCTCGGGGAGTTGTTTGCATATTGGGGCGGTATCTTCACATGCTTTCATTAAGTATGTTGTTGGCACTTGCCGTGAAATGAATTTCTGCACATTGACCTTAATGACCAGTGGGTCTGGGAGCTGCACATAATTGGCCAAATGTATTGCTGGCGAGCCAAGTCCTAGATGTAGCATAAATATTTGCACACTGAAATCGAAAATTTCGCTTGCTTGCCTGTTGAAAATTTGGTAAGTGTGCACAGCAGGGTGCGGGGAGGGGTGGAGCTGACAGAAGGGGTTGCGAAATGCAACCGCAAATACTTGCTTATTGCTGGCAAAACTTTGCTTGTTAGTGTTTGGGGTGGAAAGTGCAGCAAGAAATCATAGCATACAGCCCGGCGCACTGCTCGAAAAAACCAAACAATGTCTATAAATCCACACAAGCACAAACACACAGACACACCTGTGTACTTGAAAAGGTAGCAAGTTTGCGCAAAAGTCACATATTTGTTCGATTTTGCTAAGTGCTGGCTTACAAGTGCCTCGTCCTTATCCTTTTGCGATTTGTTTACATGCCAACCGGCAGGAGCTGGTGCACTTGGGAGGGAGGAGAGCAGGAGCCACAGCATTTCCCTCCAAGTATCAATGCAGTTGGCCCGTTTGTTGTTTCTATTTTCCAGCTGGCCTCTCCCTGGGCAGAAGAAAACACTTTTCACGCTCTTTTCACCGCATTTTTCTGCTCATGTTGCCCCGGGCGGGGTAACTGGTTTATTGTTTTCCAATCTCACTGGAGTGCGTCATTGTGGGAATTGTTTGGCGGCAACGGCATCAAGTTGGCCAAAACCGCCGTTGATACTAAATTGGAAAGTTAGATGCCATTTTTTGTGCGTCCTCCGGGAGAGAATTGGGTTTTTGTCTGCTATTAGTTGGCCAAGTTGCGAAGTTTTGTTTTTTTTTCCACACTATTTAGTTTTGGTTGATGTGTTTAAGTTGGCACTCTTAAAGTGATCGATTGGTTTTTAGAGTAGTTCCCCCTTTAAAGGACTGTCTGCCAAGCAACAGGCAACCAACCATCTAAGTGGGTTGAGGGGGAGGCAGAAACAGGATGGGGAAAATATGAAATGTGGGCATATTTATCACTGCATAATAATTTGTAGACTCGTTCGTTTTGTTTGCTCACTCGCATGTGGAGCCAAAGGCAAACAAAGCCATGTAATTTATATGTAAGTTGGCGTATGTGAGTGTGTGTGTGTGTGTGTGTGTGTGAGTGACTACGTGTGGGTGGCTATTGTTTTGGCATTTAATAGGCTTTTGCAGCAAATTCAAATGGAAATTGTTGCTTCACGTTTTGTTTGCCAGGCAACGTCTAGTAGCATATTGAAAGATTTATCATGCACAAGCAGCAGGAATAGAACACACTGGGCGAAATGGTAAGACTTGAGGAACCAAATTCGAATTTCCATGTTCACAAAATCTACAAATTATCCTTTTGTTCTCTGTTTTGGCTCAGCTACGAGAAGGGAATCATCATACCGAATTTCATGTATTTAAAGCAGTGGTGCCCAAACACACACTATCAAGCTTTGCGATGGTGTGTGTAGCAGCGAAACACGAACTAACCCTGCAAACATTTTGTCGGGTTTCTTATCTCCCTCGTCAAAAAGTGAGTTTGGCGATAGTTTGAGATGAGAGTTTGATGATAGTTTGACGACTTACAAAAACAAAACACACAAGGTTTCGCATTTTTAACATAAAAGGGATAAATTGGCGATATGTGGCATCAATTTCTATTGCCCTATATATATGGGCAGAGTGGTATATAAGAACTTGAGAATTACAAGCATGCATTTAGGGGTGAATGCTTTCAAATAGATTCAATACAAGTAACCCTCTAGTTGCCTCTTCTTAGACGCACAGCGTGGCGCAGTCGTCGTGATTTCAGTCCAAGGGAAGGTTGTGTAGCAGCGCGCACAAATATTTATTTTTTTGTGTGAATCGCTTTCTTATCCCTAAGTAGAGACTTTTTCGCATCTCCCAGAAGAAACGCTTTCTCTCCTTCAAGAAGTGTCGCAGAGTGACACATTTCTTCCCGAAGGGAGATGAGAATGCGATAATAATGCGATATCGCCAGAGTGAAGCGACACCTACTGGAAGAATCGCATTCTTATCTTCTGCGATAAAAAATGTTTGCTGGGAAACATCATTATGTCAAACATGGGCTACAAGCAAAGAAATAAATATGTGTGCGTGCTTTTTATAGAACACACGTATTCTCTCTTTCTATGCGTGTGTCGGCTGCGACGCCGGCAGCATTTTCAGTTCCTATCCCGTGGGACAGGCCATAGGCGTTTTGTGCACCACTGATTTAAAGGGATCCTTAAAAAAATATCGACTTTTTGCATCTGCAATACTTAATCGTTATCTTTACACAAAAAAAAATAGGAAGCTAAAATCAAGAGCAAAAAATATTAAATTGATCTCGATCTTTGGATTGAAATTTTAAGTATGTATCGTACTATATTGTACTTGAAACAAAAATGAATGGATTGAATCCAAAAATTCAATTCAATCCTGCATCAAAATTAAATCAAAATGACAGATTCAAAGATAACTAAGAACATCTTTTTACTAATACAGTTATGTTAAATGGGTACACATACATAAACCATTACTGTAAATTTAGCTTATTTTTTGTGGTGCACTTCTGCTGCTTGGAATTCAATACCTAAATACCTACTATCTGCTGAATTGCATTCGATGAGCCAAATCTATTGAAGATAGAACATACTTAAGACCTCCAGCTAGCAAATACTTGCTAGTGTGAAATTCATAAAGGCCTTGTCGTTCTTGAAGAAATTTTATTTTGCGAAGCTACTTTGAATTACTGGTTTAAAAAATCAGTTTTCAAGTCAATATTTTCGTATGTGGTTTGAGAATTTGATTGCAGTCCGGATATCTCTCTCCGGTTTGGGGCCCTTAAATCGAACAATCGGTTGTGAAAAATTACTTATGTCAAATTTTTATACTCTGTACTGAAGGTACATAGAGTATATTAAGTTTGTGCAAAAGTATGTAACAGGGAGAAGGAATCATCTCCGACCCTATAAGTATATTCTTGATCAGCATCAACAGCCGCGAGTCGATATAGCCATGTCCGTCTGTCTGTCCGTCTGAAAGAAACAGATCTCAGAGATGGTAAAAGATAGAAGACATGTATGGGACAAATGCTTCTTATACTTGCAGGCAGATCAAGTTTATTTTCAATTTTTGGCACGCACCCTCCAGCCCCCGCAACTTTGAAAGAACGTAATTTCTCCCACAGTTTTGTAGATAGATGATTTGTACCTTCCAGAGATAGTTAGTCATTAGTAATATGTATCGATTTGCCAAAGAAATGATAAAGATCGGATGTGCGGTTCTCAAGTTAGCAGCTAATATGTGAATCACTCCCCAGCCACCCCCTTCCACTACTTTACAACCAATGCCGCACAATCAGAGAGAGAGAGAGAGAGTGAGGGAGAGAGAGAGAAAGAAACTTAGAGATGAGCGCAGCAGCAGCACTGCATTTAGCTCCTACTCTAGGTACAGAGTATAAATGTAGTCGGGCTTGACCGACTGTCTCACTTGTACATTTTCTGATATTTAAGTCGGAAAATACTAATTGAATAGAACTGTATCGATATCTGGATTACACTGTGCAACTTTTTTAAGGTCATTTTTTGGTTACGCTTTCGGACCCCGATATATTAACGAGCATACCGAAACTTAAAAAAATCCCCAAAGGACTTAGCCCTATCACATCGTAAAGGTATTTTTTTGATACCCAACATATTTTTACCCCAAACTGAAATTTTGAAAATAAGTCAATTTTTATGAAGTCCATATATCATAAACCGTTTGGAATTTTGTGTTTATATTTTTGGCAAAGTTGAAGATATAAGCTTCAGAAGATAAAGTAAAAACTTCGAATAAGTTAAATTTTTTCTTGATCCTACTTGAATACAGATTTGAACCTCGGTACTGAACCTTCTGCAGAAATTTAATAGTTTTATTCATTCAAGTTACACTTGATAACAACATGTACAAACCCATAAGGGAGATCGATCTTGACGCTGGACGCTTTGCCGATAATAAGAACACAAACTCAAAGAGTACGGTCTTTTCGCTTTCAAGAATATCCTATCTCGGATACTGGATCTTAAAAAAGTCAAAATATTAACTATGCTTTTGATTCAGGTTTAAAGTCGTAATGTGTTTATTCCGGTAAACGGTTAAGGTTTCGGTTTATAGTTGTTTAGACTTCTGAGGAGTATAACTTTTTTCATTCGTTTGAATTCGAACGAGTTATTTTTTGCATTTGTTCAAATGCTTCATTGTCATTCTAAATCGTCCAAAATGGTATGCAATTTCCTGCACTTTTTACAAACCTACCCTGAAGGTTTCCAAACAAAAGATAGTATAGAAACAGGCAGGCTAAGTTAACTCAACTAATCGGGTTCGAGGGATCCGCAATTGAAATGCCAACTTAGTATGAAAAAATTTTAGAATATTAAAGAATTTTAAATATTTAAGAAGTCAAAGATCAATTTTACTTATATTGCTCAAGTTGGTTACGTTTGAAAAACTAATATATTATCTTATAGATTGATAATTTCGCCCACTGTGCAGCAGTGCCATCAGCAGCCAATGAACCAATGTGAAATACCTGTCTGGTCTGCACTGAATGCTTGCTTATGCTGACAGAAGCGCCATATGAGCACACAAGGCCAACTCCTATACATATAATGGAATTTCTAATAGCTGCTGGGTCAACAGCCATTTAAGCCCACCCGCAAGAAGTTGGGGCTTGCTGAAGTGCACTAAGCCAAGCACTCTGCGTCAACATGCACTCGAACCATCTCATCCTCCACCCAGAAGCAATTTAATTAACATAAAAAACGCAACTCGCACAATTCGTAGCCATAAATCAGAAAATGCCGTACACGCCCAACGCTGGACTAATACGTTGGCCGAAAGGGAAAGAGCTACATAAAAAAGTGGCAGGCAAAAAGCGCGACCGCAGGAAAAAAAAGAGTTGGAAAACACTTCTAATGAAACCCAAACTGCTGGTTATGGTTTTCAAACCCTTTTATTCTGTTTTGGTTTTGTTGTGAAAAGTTATGCTTGAGTAGAACTCGAGGTAAATATTCTAGAACATTTGTTATTTTTTCTAGGAATGGGAGTGGAAGCGAAATGGGGGGAGAAAGCAGGCCCAGCCCCTTCTTCCCGTGTCCAGGGGGCATCAACATAAGCAAAAGCCAAACTCACGCTAACATAATTTAGTTTAAATTCAGTTTGTTGTATTGTGGGCGTGCCCAGTAACTCAGCGCTTACCTGAACGAAATGGAGCAAAGGTAGAAGGGGAAATAGAAATTATAATTTGTTTCACTAACTGAGTTGTGGGGATGATCAAGTTTTGAGTGAATCCTTATATTTTCATTTATTAATTGTTGGTTATCTCAAGTGAGATTTAATTGAGCATTTGTTTAGCATCATTTGAAACATTTTGAAAATTCTTTTAATTAGTTTTTAGACTAACTTTGGCTAACTAACATCAATTTTTGTATTTAATGAAATGAAACATAAAAGCAAGTATACAGAAAGGGATATATACATATTGTTTAAGCTTGCAAGTGAAAATTGAATATGGGCATTTCCAAATAAAGGTCCACCTGGGCCAAAAAAATTAAACTGGAATTTTCATAGGGAAACAATTAAATTAAACTAATGGATGGAGCTAATCTTACATTTACCAATAAACCAATTGGATATGTTCGGTTTCACGGGCGTGCTAGCTCGATTTTTCTCATTTTGACATTAAGTTTGCTTAATTTTTTGGAATAAAGTGACAATAGATTACATGTACTTTCTCTATCTAAAATCTTTCTGATGGTACAAAGTGCTATACATATAAGAATGCATAAGAAACTATGAGAAACTATGCCAATGCAATAAACTGTAAGTTTTTGCTTCGCATTATGGAAGAAACCACATAAGTATAATGATGGAAAAAATGTCACGTTCGACATGTTACGTATCGACATAGATAAATATTTTTTTTACAAAAAATGTACTCAACTTTTATAAATCAAATAATATACATTTTAAAGTACTATTCATTCATAAGATAATAAAATTATTTGGGCTTAGTTATTGTGTTAGTTTTCGCTAAACTTTGTCTTTATATAGCTGCTCGCGCAAACCACTTCTGTTTTTGTCACGTTCGAATAGCTTCCAATTTTGTCATTATTTTGGAAACCGAATTTCACTTGATATACACTTTAACACTAATTAAAGTACTTGCTAAGAGCTATATTATACAATAAAAATAGAGGGGAAGCTAACTTCGCTTCCCTGAAAGGGTTATAAAGATGAGAAGCGATAGCTATTGAAACAAAAAAGTTTCTTACAAGATTTTTCAGATATTTTTGTAGGGCAGCTATCGATAGTTGCATAAACTTGAAATTATGTAAGATAGAAAACTATAAATACGGGGGTGGGAGCGATAGATGAAAACAAAAGTTTTTCATAAGATTTTTAGACCTATTTGTAGGCAGCAATTGTGAGCAAGAAAACTTATAGGGGTGGGGCGATAATGAAAAAAATTATAAAATTCAGAGTAGGCAGTAACTAATAGAATTTAAAAGATAGTTGTTGAGGCTAAACGGGAGGGGAAAAGACAGTTAATCACGGCTGCGTATTTTGGTGGGTTTTTGTACGGAATTAAATAGGTATAAAAAACGAATTAAAAATTCGATTTAATTTGACTTTTTTACCCTTGGAGAGGGTATATTAAAATTGTCCGGATGTTTGTAACGCAATTTTGATCAGCAGAGAGTGAGTTGATATAGCAGCGTCTGTCCGTCTACGTCCGCGGTCGCGTGCGTCTTGCACCCCGTCAGTTTTAAAGCTATCTCAACAAATTTAGAAGTGGTAAAAAGAAGTGGAACGGCCGGACATGATAAGCAAACGCAAGGAACGACGGTTGAAAAAGAGTTCAGTGAGAAAACTTTTTTGTTTTAAGCTATAAAATATTTAAATTTTTAGCAACAAGTTAGTAGCTCTAAAAAAAATTTAGGAAAATTTGTTTTAAAGAGTTTTAAAAAAGGAAAATAAAAAAAGAAAAGTAGAGAAAAATTTTTTTTAATAGTCAACCCGTTTAGAGTTTTTTATTTTCACAACAAATTTTAAAAGGCACTAGTAAGCGCCATACAAAGATAGATGAAAAAAGTTTTAGTAGAAAACTTTTTTGTTTTCAATACGCTAAACGTTACGATAAAATATAACAATAACGTCTCAAACGATGACAAAAAGGCAGAGTAGGGAAAAATTTTAGTGAGAAATTTTAAGGGTGTTAACGTTTATTATAATAGAAAAATTTTAGAGAGTTTAATCAAAAAAAATACTAAGCAATAAAAACTGGAAATACCTATAAACTGGTGGCGGTTACTTTTTTTTTTTCATTTCCAATTTGTGAGACGGTCACGGTTTGACAAAATGGAAATGCCATATACACCCAATGTAGGCGGATTTAGTGTGTCATAATCTAATTTGTTAGGGAACCGGCCCCTAATGCTATTAATTTTTTGATAATGCAGTTTGAAAGTACATCAACCAAAAGTAATTTAGCGATTTTTCTACAACCAACCCTGAATTTTCAATAGCGATTTTTATTATTTCAATCACAAGCCTTTTGCGAGCTAGTTATCCATTTAAAAATTCCAAATTTTTGTCTGATCAAAGCTGGCATGTATACACTCCCGCGGAACAGTTTTTCAGATTTTTAAAATAAAAGCCGTTACCTACAAAATTTCATATTGTTCACTGTCGTAATTTATATATTAATCAAGTTATACACAGTGATGGTTCACTTTATCTTCATGATAGGGTGAATGTGGAAATGGATTCATCGGCCGGTCAATGACAATAGCTTTTGGTTGCATACCTGTCAACAATGAGTCACCGAAGTAGAAATATCCTACATCGGCCACTATTCCGTTAAAGGAAAAATATACAGATGAAGCTATGCGGCGTGAACAACGCTCCGGGTACAAAGTATCTCTTAAGTATTTTAAGAATTTTAAGGGACGCAACTTGAAGTCACTGACAGCGGGGAAGAAGGCACTGCGCAGGGTACTACTTCCTTACTGAATGCACTGGCTACCACGACAGGGATGAAATCTATATCCGAATCGAAGGTCGGAAAAGCATCCACGGAGGACCCTCAGAAGCACCACAGGGGACCGCCCGCACCGTCGACGACAAGCTCGAAGCCGGATCTTCAGGTGGCATTATCGACTGAACCGAAGAGGATAATTTTAAACGAGAAGTTTCTAGTCCTAGAGGGAGTCGCAATGCAGGTCCATGGCATGAAAAGAAGAACATATTGTCAAAAGGCATTAAATTGTATAGGAGAGCTGTCTCACAGCAACAATTTTCGGCGCTGTTGACCTATGGCCTGGAGCAAGAATCGAGGTCTGAAGATTGGAAAGCGTGGTCTGCGGAAAGCACAGATTCGACTATTTACTGGATTGGAAAACTACTTTAGAACTACAAGATATGTTCACTTCACTTGTCAATATTTCAAGGCATAGTCCTATCCAAAAGTGTCTTATACTTTTAAATACAGCGCTATTGCTGTGAGGCTGCGAATAGAGTGGTTAATTAATTTTAACCACTTTCCACAACTTTTATAATTGTGAAAAAATTACAGAAATTGTATCTAGAAACGGCAATTGTATATGTAACGAGAAGGCCAAGCTAACTTCGTCTTTGCCGAAGTTTTTATACCCTTGCAAATGTTTTAATACATCAGAGTTTAAGAACGCCAGCATAAAAACCAACAATTTTTCTAAATAAAACCCACTTTTCGACCGCTAGTTCCTATGACAGCTATAAGATATTGTCATCCGATTTTGACAAAAACTTCCAAATCTGTATAAAAGCGTTTAATATTAATAATCGGTGATGTGAGACACGTTAACATTAAAAACAAAAAAGTTTTTCTCATTAAAACCCACTTTTCGACCGATAGTTCCTATGACAGCTATAAGATATAGTCATCCGATTTTGACAAAAACTTCCAAATCTGTATAAAAGCGTTTAATATTAATAATCGCTGATGTGAGACACGTTAACATTAAAAACAAAAAAATTTTTCTCATTAAAACCCATTTTTCGACTGATAGTTCCCATGACAGCTATAAGATATAGTCATCCGATTTTGACAAAAACTTCCAAATCTGTATAAAAGCGTTTAATATTAATAATCGGTGATGTGAGACACGTTAACATTAAAAACAAAAAAATTTTTCTCACTAAAACCCACTTTTCGACCGATAGTTCCTATGGCAGCTATAAGATATAGTCATCCGATTTTGACAAAAACTCCAAATCTGTAAAAAGCGTTTAATATTAATAATCGGATGTGAGACACGTTAACATTAAAAACAAAAAAGTTTTTCTCATTAAAACCCACTTTTCGACCGATAGTTCCTATGACAGCTATAAGATATAGTCATCCGATTTTGACAAAAACTTCCAAATCTGTATAAAAGCGTTTAATATTAATAATCGGTGATGTGAGACACGTTAACATTAAAAACAAAAAAATTTTTCTCATTAAAACCCATTTTTCGACTGATAGTTCCCATGGCAGCTATAAGATATAGTCATCCGATTTTGACAAAAACTTCCTAATCTATGTAAAAGCGTATAGTATTAATAATTGCTGAAGTAGGAGCCGTTAACATTAAAAACAAAAAAGTTTTTCTCACAAAGACCCACTTTTCAACCGATAGTTCCTATGGCAGCTATAAGATATAGTCATCCGATCCGGTCGGTTCCGACATATTAGCAGTGTGCAGTAAAAAAGAAGATTCTGTGCAAAATTTCAGCTCGATAGCTTTAAAACTGAGAGACTAGTTCGTGTAGAAACAGACAGACGGACAGACGGACAGAAGGAGACGGACAAAGGTTTATAAATACTTATTTGTTTAAATAATATTCTATATTTCAATAATACTACAATAGTTATAAAATTTAATCAATTTTAACAACTCGGAAGAACTGCTAACTTTAAGTTAATAGACATTATATCTTCTAGAAGCTGTTTAACTAGCTTAACTAGCTTTTAGATCAGAAAGATCAAACTTAAATGTTGAAAAGGCCCGTTCAACGATACCTGAGTTGCTGGAACAGCAGATTTAGTAAGGCAATTTTTTTAAGTCCTCGTTTTTGGCCTTTCCAAAATTTTAAAACTTTTGTCGATGAATGTTCTCTTAAACAATTGTCGGAGGAATCTATAACATCATTTACAGTATTTCTATTTGATATTTGTTCGTTGCTTTCTGTGTCTTTCATAAACTTCTCTTCTTTGCAATCAAAAGTTTATTCATTTAAAAGTGAATTTTGAAAACTCTCTTTTAAGAATTTATTTTAGGAGCTTCAGCAGAAGTAAACAAAGTTGAAAAACTCGGGTCAATGAGCATTGCAACCAATATGGGCACTGAGCTTATAATAAAAGATCGTTTATCGAAAGTTTATAGTTATAAACAAAAGATTTCAGAACTATTGCTCTACAAGAAAAGTCAACGGAATTAAAAATCACTTAGTAGTAATTGTGAGTCCTGCAGTTTTCGATTCAAAAGATTTGATTACAAAAAAAAAAATCTGAACATACTTTTCACGAGACCCAGTACATATTGTTGGGCTAGTCGAGTATAGCATTTCCTCATACTTGGTTTTCTCCTAACACCCCCAAAATCTGAAGTTATGGTCCAAAAACCGCTTTTTGCTTTTGTACCTCACTTAAATAGATATAACTCGCGAATGGACCGTCCGATTGTTCATATCCTTATCAATTCCGGTAGTGACGAGAGGAATCTAATACATTTTTATCAATGGTTTGACTAATTTAACGCGATGGCTGAGAAATGCGGCTTACAGATCTGGCATTTTCCTTTTTTTTTTAGAAATTTGTACTTTGACCATCACTGGTTTTACTATTTTATTCTATGCGATTTTTTCTTAAAATTTATTATAAAAGCCCATTTAATTCTCCGTTGAACGGTTGTTGTCCCAATGAATTTGGATACCGTTTGACGAAGTTATGCGCGCATTTCTAAGTACACCTCGACAATCTAGTATTTTTTTTAGTCTGCCAACATATTTTTTGACAACCTTAACATAGGTGCCCCCTACAAGTATGCTCTGTTTTCTTTGGCGCCAGATTCAAAAAATATTTTTAAATTCTTAAATAAATATAAATTTTCATGTTTCACAATTTTTGGGCCAATAAATATGAGAAAGGTGAATCGCTAGCATGGATCAATTTTTGACGGTGATATGCGACCCTAACTCGCTTATTGTTTCATCAAAATAATTTTAAATTTTAATTTCATGTACAAGAGTATCTAACTCTGACTGGTGCATTTTGTAGAGTCTGCAGATGTGTTCTCCCACTTAAGCCAACTCTAAATGTTAACTGTGGGCTGTAAGGGTCTTCAAGGGTCTTCGGTGCCAAAGGCAAACGCCAGAAAGAATATATATTCTTCATCAGCACTAAGAGCCGAGTCGAAATAGTCATGTCCTTCTATCCACATGTCCAGCGGTCTGTCTGTCTAAGACGGTAAGAGCTAGGGGTTTGCGACGCTTAGAAGGCATCATCTCCGACCACATAAAGTATATATTTATATTCTTGACCAGCATGACGAGCTGAGTCAAATAAGCCTGTCCGTCTGAGGCGGCGATCGGCGTCTTTGAGAGAGAGAATCATTTGGAGGATTTATAGACCTTTAAAAGTTGGCGATGGATTCCGCACCCGAATCAATCTCGAACTGTATGAGCTCTTTGGGGATCCTAGTCTAGTCAAGCGCATAAAACAACAGAGCCTGCGCTGATTAGGACATGTCAACCGGATGGATGAAGAAGCTAAAGAAAAAAAGGCG
The DNA here is from genome assembly GCA_018904235.1 of Lordiphosa stackelbergi. NCBI lineage: Eukaryota > Metazoa > Arthropoda > Insecta > Diptera > Drosophilidae > Lordiphosa > Lordiphosa stackelbergi. The sequence continues at coordinate 65,902 of JAEIFU010000682.1, read as the reverse complement.
TACTAGACGAAGGCGGATGAATATGGAGGAAAAGGCAAAGTGGGCTCGCGAGGAACAGAAGGGACTTGTGGGCAGTAATAGCAGTGGGCGAGACCGTCAGGCATATGTTATACAAATATCGAGCCAAAAGAGAAGTCCAAAAATCCAAAAAGCAGCTAGTGCTGCTAAGATACCTGTTAAATTGCTGAAGACTGGCGAAATATTAGTAACACCTTTACTTCCAAAAAGGAAACTTCAACATGCATTTTGTCAACCATTGAAAATAAATACTATATACGTCATTTTAATGCCCGTATGAGGTATTTCCCGATTTGCGGGGAGCCAATATTAAAAACAAAAGAGTCAGCAAAGCTAACCTCGTCTGTGTCGAAGTTTAAATACTCTTGAAAAAGCTCGCTTCATCGGTTAGTGATTTCGACCAAACTTCTCAGATCAGATTTAAAATATATAAGATTAACAACGACAGAGTTTAAAAGGGCATATATAGAAAAAACCATTTTTCCGGCCGATAATTTCTATGGCAGCTTTTGTGACGAGCGCTCTAATTTATAAGTTCACGTAGAATCAGACAGACGGACAGGCTTTATTGACTCAGCTCGTCATGCTGGTCAAGAATATACATATATGTATACTTTATGCGGTCGGAGATGATGCCTTCTAAGCGTCGCAAACCTGTAGCTCTTACCGTCTTTGACAGACAGACCGCTCGTCATGTGGATAGAAGGACATGACTATTTCGACTCGGCTCTTAGTGCTGATGAAGAATATATATTCTTTCTGGCGTTTGCCTTTGGCACCGAAGACCCTTGAAGACCCTTACAGCCCACAGTTAACATTTAGAGTTGGCTTAAGTGGGAGAACACATCTGCAGACTCTACAAAATGCACCAGTCAGAGTTAGATACTCTTGTACATGAAATTAAAATTTAAAATTATTTTGATGAAACAATAAGCGAGTTAGGGTCGCATATCACAGTCAAAAATTGATCCATGCTAGCGATTCACCTTTCTCATATTTATTGGCCCAAAAATTGTGAAACATGAAAATTTATATTTATATAAGAATTTAAAAATATTTTTTGAATCTGGCGCCAAAGAAAACAGAGCATACTTGTAGGGGGCACCTATGTTAAGGTTGTCAAAAAATATGTTGGCAGACTAAAAAAAAATACTAGATTGTCGAGGTGTACTTAGAAATGCGCGCATAACTTCGTCAAACGGTATCCAAATTCATTGGGACAACAACCGTTCAACGGAGAATTAAATGGGCTTTTATAATAAATTTTAAGAAAAAATCGCATAGAATAAAATAGTAAAACCAGTGATGGTCAAAGTACAAATTTCTAAAAAAAAAAGGAAAATGACAGATCTGTAAGCCGCATTTCTCAGCCATCGCGTTAAATTAGTCAAACCATTGATAAAAAATGTATTAGATTCCCTGTCGCTACCGGAATTGATAAGGATAGAACAATCGGACGGTCCTTTCGCCAAGTTATATCTATTTAGGTGTTTGAGAAAACCAAGTATGAGGAAATTCTATAGAGTCAACCTAGAGAAGCTAATGGTCCAAACTAAACTAAAATATTTTTTTTTTAATTTTTTTCCTCCACCAAATAATTTATTGAGGTGGCTTGGACATAGTCAAAATGCTTTTGATGCTCATGAGCAACCTTCAATCAACATAACATTTTTTATTAACCTTTTTTATTATAAAAAAACCAAAAAAAAAATATATTAAAAAATAAAATATAAAAAAAATAAGTTAAAAAAAATAAAAAAAGAAAAAATATAAAAAAATTATAAAAAACTTTAAAGGGTTGGAACAAAACAAAAAATTTTTTGAAACGGAACCTAATTTTTTAAAAAAGCGGTCCGGTTCGGGTTCAGGTTCGAGGAGTCAAAAATATTGGGGGTTCGGTTCATGGACCGGTTCGTCGGACCCAAAAATCCTGAACCGAACCGGTTCTTAGAGGTTCGGTTCAGGACCGGTTTGCAACCTTGATTATAACTGACAAACTTGGTTTTTGTCAGACATGGAATCAATTGGTTATACCTTAATACGGGCACTCTCAGAAAAAAACAAGTGAGAAAGTCAGTCAAGCCCGACTATAAACTACTCTGTACCTGGGTAGAAGCTGAATGCAGCGCAGCTGCTGCGCTCATCTCTAATTGTATCTCTTTCTCTCTCTCTCTCGATACATAATGCTAATGACAAACTAACTATAAAAAGTTCTAATCATCTATCTATAAGTACAAGAACATTATTCTTGGCTCAAGTACAGACATTGTCAATTGTGTGGTTAGTACGAAAATACTTGATTCAAGTACTAAATTCTTATTTCAAGTACGTTGTTTTAATTCCAAAATACTTAATATAAGACAATTTCGGGACATTTCGCTTCCTTATTGAAGTCCAAGTACAAAATGTTCTTCAATAAAGCCCATAAAAATCAAATGCAAGTTGCCAATTTGTTCTTGAAAATATACCTCTTAAATCAAATTAGACTGAAAAACCCCTATTAAATAAATAATCCAAAGACCAAAATGGTATTTCCGTAGGTCTAATATATACCCTTACTCCAAACTGTTGGAACCAGCAGTTAATTTTAAGAACGGATTCGAATTAAAATAATTCGAATCTTCCGTTTGCACACTTTTTGGCGCTTGGATTGTAAGTGTATTTTGTCCTAAATAAAAGATAGTATGTTGTACTTCTTCGGTTTACCGTAAGAAAATAATAATATATATGAATAAGATTAGTATGTCAGTTGCCAATTACAACTTCTCTGCTTCCAGCAGAAAACTAAATAAATGATCGTACAATTAACAATCTTTCACGTCTTGGGCTTAGGTTTATACTCAATCTCTTCCGGCGTATGGATTTTGTTTCCACCATCCAACAGCTTTGGTTCAGCCCAATTTAGCCTGTTCCTCGAGTTCAAACAAACAAAAATAAGTACACGAATTGTTTTTTGTTGAAGAAAGCAAATCGAGCAAAAGTCCCTCTTTCTTAACCAATCGACGCTGCTTTATGAAAACAAAATCCCAACGCGCTCAAGGGCCACCCAAAGGGGGAAATAAACTCAACACTTCCTGGTTCCTTTGGGCAGACAGTGTAAACAAAGCAAATATATACATACGTATGCACAAATATATATGCTATAAATGAAAAAATAATAACAAATATTAATCTGAGTGTTGTGTGAGTGCCGGGCGAGTAGCAGTGCTGCTCGGCAGTCTCATGATAGTCTTTCGTTTCATTCTTTGCACAGAAGCGCTAAGCAAATAAAACAAAAAGGATAACAGCGCAAATATTGTGTAGTCTCGGGCGAGGCCAAACATATACAAATGTGTGTGTGCGTGTGCTTTTATGCTGGTGACATTGCACTGCATCCAAGTCGCTTGTTTAGTTAGTTTTTCTCCTCCCCCTCCCTTTTATGCTATTTGCCAATTTTCATTTGCTGTATGTGTTTTTATGTATTTGTTTAGCTTGTTTTCTCTTCATTTTGCACACAGCCGTGTTTCTGCTCACTTGGCGTATACGCAACGACCCCTCGCTCTACTCAATTGGGGCAGGGCAGCAAACATTTTGTTATCTCGGCACCAGCATCGATGCCGAATGGATTTTTAGTTCAACGTTTTTTCACTTTTTTTTTCCTTTCTTTGCCGCTTTGTGCCATTCATTTTTCCATTTGGCCTCAGTCAGAGCGCTTATCTAGCTCGCCGCATCGCGAACTGCTTGTAAATAGCATTCATGGCCTGACACTAATGGAACTTTTGACCGTTTCGTTGCTGCAACTCGTTGCGAGTCGCTTTATTAGAAGCACTCTTTCGTTGCCTTTGTTTTGAACGTTCCGTTTGCACAAGTTCATTTGTTTTCGCTTCCCTTCGAGAGAAGAGGCTTTTTGGTATCAATTTCGGAAGCCGACAGTTTGTCGAGGCTTTCAACAAGTTTGCAGTTCATCGTTTTTACTTAGCCTACAACAAATGGAATATAGAGTAGATCAGGCACAAACTTAAGGAAAACATATAAATATTATTGTTCAGCGCATGAACGCAGTAAATTGAAAATCATGAAAAACAACAGATCAAATGAAAAAGAACCATTCATTAAGTTGTTATTAAGCAAAGATTTCCTGTGGCAACGGTAAAGGACAGATAATGAGAGCGCTTGGCAACTAAGAGCGTGCTATCTTTCGACTTTCTTACCAAATGAAACTTCCCAGCGGTGCAAACTGCCATTACAAAAGGCATTACTAATAAGTTACTTTGCCATCAGTATGAAAGAAATAATCCCACACAATCTTTGCCATATGCATGGCCGCTTTGTAAACGGGGATAAAAAAATATGTATGCTAAAGCCGAATTGCCATCGGATTTCCATTACGAATGCGTATATTTTTCTTGAAACTGTAATGCACAATGTTCGCAGTCTGTTTGTTTTGGATTACTATCTCTCCAACGAATAGCAGCGACTGTGGTGCATTACTTTTTCGTCAGGCGTAATGCATACTTTCGACAGAACACATTGAGCTCTGTGCCGTTGGGTTGTCACTCTTACGTCGAATACCTGCTGCCTGCACATTTGTGAAAGCCAGTCAGATCGGTTGAAATATAACTGCCATACTGTATAAACAATTGTCAAGAGAATTGTTAATTTAGATCTTTGATTACAAAGTTTTCAAGCTTTAAGGATATTAAATTTTTTCACATATTTAGGGGAAATTGGCTACAAGGAGTATATTTCTTAAATATAATATCCATTACAAACTCATGTCTAATTTATTATATCATAGTGAAAGTTTTGTTTTCTGATTTTATCTTCTGAAGGTACACCCTAATGTACATTTGTACGAGAAAAGGATGTGAAAAAATTCTAACTCCAAGTAACTGAAAATTCTTAACAAAGTGCCCGCCAGTGAATTCTGTTTTGTTTTTGTGCTTGGCAATGTCTGATTTGCCTCTCTCGCTTCCGGCTTTCGCTTGGCAATTGTACTCCTTTTTTATACACAAGCACGTGTTCTCGATTTTCCATTTTTTGTTGGCACTCATGCCCCTCTTTTTTGCTAGCCAAGGCCGACTCATCTTTGATTTGAGATCGCTTACTTGGGCGCAAATATTTGGCCAAAAGCAACACTCTAATAACAGTCGATGGGTCTAGCCTATTAAGGATAGACACAAGAGGTTCATTAAAATTTGTGTACAGACTCCAACGTGTTGTTGTTTGAGTTCTGATTCTAAAGAGGTGTGCAAGCAACTATACTTAATGACCTCGAGATGGCTGAGACTTGATAGCTTAAAATCAAAAAGTTAGCTAAATAAGTTGCTTGGTGATCGTATATTTTTTTGGGATTAATATGAGATTGAATATTGAGCCCGATTCAATCTCTGACATATTTGCAGCCAATGCACAGTGGTTGCATTTATATGGAGAGAGCGACCATAAATACTTTTGGTGGAAATATAAGTCTAGAATTTATATTGTGAGGTCTATGAAGAGTAAAATCTGTAATAAGCAAAAATGGGCGTGGCTGGACAAGTCCACGCCCACTCTGCTGCTGCAGCGCTGCAGCAGCAAACATGCATTTGCTGATACAAGCTATCTGTATCTTTTATCCGATCTATAATTTCTTCGGGAGATCGATAAATAATCTTGATTACTAAATATCTATCGACAAAACTGTGGTAGACATGCTTTTTTTCCAAATTGCGGTGGGGGGAGGGGACGTGAAAAAATTTAAAATAAAGTTGAGTTGCCTGCAAGTATAAGAAGTTTAAGTCCCGTACATGTCGAACCTCCAAATCTTACCATCTCTGAGATCTGTGCACTCATACGGACTGAATCAAATCAAATCAAAAGACGTTCATTACGTTACGAATTACTACACGCTCATGAGCAGGTGGTAGCAACAAAACAAAAGTATAAAGAAACAAGGTGCCATAAAGAATAGTGGAGGGCAAAACACTTAAAAACATTTTCCGCTAGAATCAAAAACAAACACAAAAAGTAAGAGTGTTGCGGTCGAGTGCCCCGACAGCAAAATACCCAGTAGCAAGTAATGTGGTTCCGATAGTTGTGAATTTCTTTTATTTGATTTTTAATTTATTTAAATAAATGCATATCTTCGTTGTTTTTGCTCGGATCTTATTGAGGTATACGGAATAGATAGATATTGGGCCTAACTTAATATATATTAAGTCACTAGGTTCAAACTTAAAAATTGTAGCTCTGGCAGTTTTTTTCGAACTTGATCTGGGTACGATATACACCTACATAAATGCAAAAATTTGTGGCTCTACCTCTTATAGTCTCTGAGATCAACGCGTTCATACAGAGAGAGAGAGGCAGTTTTTCGCTGCTAAAAGATGGATGAGGAATCAAAGCAAAACAAGTATGGCATTCTGAAACTTGATCAATTAGCTGTTAATTAGAGCAGTTACGGTTTGAAAATTTTAAGATTAATTTGTTGAATCGTAGAATAGACAAAATTATAACTTAATGACCTAGAGCCTGCCTAAAAGTTCTACGTTTTGTAATCAAAAAGGTTACTAAAACAATCACGTTGTTATTAATTTTTTGATATTTGCCCTATGGCAGCAACCACTGTGCCATGATTCTCAAATAATGTACAAATATCAAGCTTAGATCAATATCAGACTTTCTCAACCTTTCAAGTCGAAGTCGAAAAAGAAGCTAAAAACAAACCCGAGTGATTTTAAAACACAATAATTTCGAGCCTAACTCAAGTTCACCCCAGGGAAACACGGGATCAAGATAAGAATTTTGGGATGGAAATATCCGTACTCGAGCCAATCCGTTTGTCTTTGGGTTGAGAAAATCCGTAATTGAACAGATCTTTTGACTTTGTTTAGATTTTTTATCTATATATAGTTCTAAATTCTTTTCATAAATCCCTCAAAGAAGTAAGGCAAGCGTATGAAGTAGGGGAAAGTTGCTCACCAATTCAACTAGGCGAAACCAGCACCAATTGGCTACTATAAGCGGCAAACACTTAAATTTTTGGTGTTGAACCGTCCGACTGTGTACCAATCGCCGCCAAAAACTCTACCAATGTAAACTTAGCTTAAGGTGGAAAATAATTAGATACAGGTTTTTCCGCTCGCGAAAAACACGAGGTCAAAATAAATTTCATTTGCCACCTTAAGGGTTAGAGCATCAAGATGTGAGACTTTCACCTTGAAACTATTGGATGACCGGAAAGCATTGTCCAGTTGGAAATTTGAGGATGTCGTTGATTTGGTGAAAAGATCTCATTAATTATTTACGCAGTTGTACTTGATTTTTACTGTTCAGCAGAATATGATCACAAAATTAGCAAATAGTTTCGCTAAACGAATTGATTTTAACAACGCCGCGGAGCGAGTGAATTATAAAACGAGAAGGCCAAGCTAACTTCGTCTTTGCCGAAGTTTTATACCCTTGCAAATGTTTTAATACATCAGTGTTTAAGAACGCCAGCATTAAAACAAACAATTTTTCTAAAAAAACCATTTTCGACCGATAGTTCCTATTACGCTATAAGATATAGTCAGCCGATTTTGACCAAAACTTCCAAATCGTGTAAAAGCGTAAAATAAAATCGGAAGTGGGACCGTAACATCAAAAACAAAAAATTTTCTACAAAGACCCACTTTTGACCGATGAGAAACACGGGCCGAAAAGCGTGTGGAAAGAAACGGAAAGTCACGTACTTAACGGAGACAAGTTTGCGAGAAACAACAACGACAACAACGAAAAATCAACAAGCCGCACCATATAGTTAAGGGCGGAAACTGGGGAAAGGACAAATGTAAAAAATTAATATACCAAAAAAAAGAGAAGAAAGATAAAATGGTGGGGGGAACAAAATACTATCAATGAATTATATCAGGGGTTATTCTCTAACAAGCATTGTTTCATGTTGATAGGTTTAGTTCAGAGGCCGGCAAAAAACACATGCTCACTTTGGCATTTTTTTGCTGTGTGTGTTGCACAGAAAAAAAAAAAACAGGTCAATATCAATTTGATATGGTTAATGTTTTTTACAAATATTATTTTTTTATATCATTTCTAAACAATAACGTTTCATTTCAACCGTTCATTTTGTCAAATGATATTAGAAAAGATTTAACGGATATTTTTTTATTTTCGAACCTCTCACAATAGGAAAGGAATGTAGGAATGTTAGGAAAGAAGCTTAGTGCGGTAAGATGCCATGCCAATTTGTGACGTGCAGGTGGTCCCGAGTTTGATCCCCAGTCAAGGCGGGGTCAAGAAATTATAAATTTGTTTCTTTTTCTGTTTCTATAAAACAATAAAAAATAGTACTTAGCTAAACCATAACTTAGAAGAGTGGTATTGGATTTGTCATTTGTAATTTGTTCTTTTCGTTTTGTAATAATGAAATTATAAAATATCAATTTAATCTTAAAGATATCATTTTGATATGGCCGAAAAGTTCTCTATGATATTTTCGAACAGGTCAATTTCAAGTTTGTCATATCGGCTTTTTATTGATATGAATAAATATTATATTGAGCCCCAGTTCATATCATTTTTTTTTTCTGTGAGCAAAAAAGAGCAGTGTTAGCTTGTATAATGTCGGTGTATCGACGTCGCAGCTACAGAGGGCTCTTGTATACACAGAATATAGAAACGAGCCGGACTCTGGTTTAGTTCAATAAACACTTTAATTTTCAAGATTAAATCCATAAAGAGTGCATTTTATAACACACAAACTTTATAAACTTAATGTAACTGCAAGGGTATTTTTTTCAATTTTGACTGACCAAGTTTCCTATAATTTTATATTTTTTTTCTTTTGTAAAATGCGAGTTTAAGCCAGACCACGCACCTGCAATAAGAGGACAATGAGAGCTTAAATGAAATGTTCTCGTGAGATTTTTCAAAGTTTAGTTTACTTTGAATTATCCAGAGGCAGCAACTGCAGGGAGATAGGCCACAATGGCTATTGGGAAACTGAGTCACTTTCCAGCACACGAATTTCGTGTAAATTAAGCGACGGGTGGTGCGGGAGGCAGGCCCTATCCATTTTGTTTTATGTTTACAATTTGGCATCGGTTTTTGTGCCATATGATTTATGCATAAATTAATGTTGCTGTTTGTTTGTTTACTGAGGAAAGGCAAAAAGCGCATTTGCCAGGGATATCCTGGTTGCAGGGTTTTTGTCCTATGGCTATTGTTGGCTGCAGCAAAAACATTCATAATTTTAATTAAGTCATAGAAACGTGCCACACATACCATGATCATTGCCACGCTCAACTACTGTCTGTGCGTGTGTGTGTGTGTGTGTGTGTTTGGCCGCTGCTATTTGAGTTTTTGCTCTTGCCTGTGTTTTTGTTATTTGGTTTACGATGCTCACAAAATTACTCTTGAAATTTATCCTCGAGCCTTATTAGTTATTTACGCAGCAGGCGCGCCCAGCATGTGCCCGCCGGGCCATCCGCCATGTGCCTGTGTGTGTTGGAGATTATGCAAACGCCCTGGCCACATTTGTGTAGTCCGCCCCACTCTCGTGCCTCCCTCTCATATTCAACAACCATTGCAAATTTATGGCCTGCAGCCGTTTTCTGTGTTTTCTTTTTGTTTTACTCTCCGTTTTGTTTATTTGTTTTTGCAATTGTTAAAAGTTTATGTCGTTTTTGTTGCGACTGTTGCATTTCGCACACCAGTTTGCACTTGCTCTCTTCTGTGAACAATTTTTGTTGCATATTTATTTGGCCTGTTGTAGCAAGGGGCGCTGCGGGAAGGGACATTAAATTTTTGTGTGCCAGCTGGCAGTTTTTGTCATTGTGATTTGTTTTTTTTTCATCCAAACATTTTTCCCTCCAGCAGCTTAATTAAACTTGAACTATAGCCAGTTGGAGTTTGTTTTTAATATCGGAAGAGCTTCATGTTGTGGGTAAAGCTGGTATGTGTTCTGTAGTGTATGGGATCCAAAAGTTTTGATAACTAAACCATAACAACATGCTTACACCGAGAACGTAAACATTTGTAGAATGCTCTTAATCTATTTCAGTGCTTACTGAAAAACAACATGAATAATTTCGGCATTTTATAAATTCTGTAGTTTGTAACAGATTTTTGCGAATGCGAAAACATTTCGTAATTATTTCGTAGTTTTTAATATACAAGGAGTGGCACAGAAACCACTAGAGATTTTGGTAGAAACCTTTGTATTTCAAACTCTAATTGGATAAATTATATAAATTTTTAATTTTAATTGAATTTAGCTGAGCGGATGGGATGATTTTTGAAGAGGTATAGGAAAGTTTAAAAATAAAACACATAAAATTCAGAAAATGCTTGAAATCTGTATTTGAGTGAAGCACACAATATTTGTCAACATATGGGACTTTGGAATTAACATTCTTTTGTAGCGGTCCGGAACTTGGAGCGTCACCCTACGTGAACTGCTGATAAGCACGTAAAATAACATCGACCTCGAGCCAGCTAGGTTAGGGAGATTCCCATATCTTCACTTAGGCCAGTGAAGGCCCATTGTGTTACCATTTAACCCTTTCCACGATGTGCTAGTAGAGGGAGGGTCTTCCCCGTTAAGCCATTTAGAAAGTAGCACGAATTAAAGCAGTGATTTAATTTCTATTTGAGAAATGTCTGACAGATCAATTAGGAATGGTCGACCCAAAGTTGTGAGTCGTCTTCTACTGAGGGCTCCTACCAAAAGGGAAATGTTTGCTCTCTCTTGACGGAGTAACGCCATAGATTTTTTGATGTTGAGAATAGGCCATGTAAGCTTGGATACTTTTCATGTGTGAGTCATTTGCCATCGATTCATGGTTATTTGATATGTTGTTTCCTTTGTTTGAAGCGTAAAGGTAGCAAGCGGCACCCCTGAATAGTGTTGGGTAAAGGTATTTCATTTCACTGAACATGTTCACTTGTTCTTTTTTTCAAAGTGAGTCAACTCACTCAAATCGCTCTTGTTCAGTCGTTCTTGTTCGGTTGTTCTTGTTCAGTTGTTCTTGTTCAGTTGTTCTTGCGTTCTCAGCGAGAGAGATAAAATGATTAGAGACAAATGATTACAAGTGTGTGTGTGTGTGTATTGCTGATTGGCCCCCAATCATCAGCAGCATGGAGCAACTAGAATTAGAGAGAACGTTTGCGCTGCCTCTCAATTTTGCTGGTGCTAAACGATAGTGCCCAAAAAGATACTTTAAAGTGACAGTAGGAAATCACAGTGGTTAGAGGGAGACGACCATAACCCCAATGTATCCAGAGAGAGCGAACAGCTGAGCAAAAAGTATCTAGAGAGCGTAAATGAGAGCGAACAGCTGACAATTTTCTGACAGAAGCGGTGTCGACTGAGCAACGTTCCTCTCTAATACTCTTTGCTTTGGTCAAACTGAAAGGTTGTGTGCGGACGCTTTTTTTTAACCTTTAAGTGGCCAAGCAAAAAAATGTCAAACAAAATAAAACAACTTAAATTCATATTGTTAAAGACACATTTAAAATAACAACAATTTTAAAACAGACATTGTTAAACGCCGCTGAGCAGGTCGATATTAGTGTAAATATAAAAAATTATATTTTAAGATACGTATATACTTTAGAATTAAGAGCTTGAACAAGAGAATAGCTGTCAATCAACAAAAACAAAGAATTATGTCTAATTCAAAACTAATAAAAATAAAATTATAAACCCTACAACTCTTGTCATAACTAAGGAAACTTTTAGCCCCATGCACCGTGCGCGGGTTAATAGCCGTTTCACTCACACTAACTATTCAACGCTATTTCACTCGCACTTATATCAGGGGACTATTATTTTGCCGAATGGACTACCTTGTATAATTGTATCATGGTCTGAACAAGACTCGCTGAATAAAAATGAACAATTAAAGAAGAACATGTTCGCTCGCTCAGTTTAAAGGACAATTCAATTTTGATCACTCACTCATGAACAACCCAACACTACCCCCAGGTTGCTCTTATCCGGTAGGAGCTGAGTTGTAGTGCCAAGCCTGGCGAGGTGGTACGCCATCTCGTTGCCTTCAATGTTGCAGTGTGCAGGCGCCCAAAGAAAGTTAATATTAAAGTGCTGAGCCGTCTCATTAAGGCCCGTTTTCTCATGTTGCTGTTTTTGCAAATCTAGGTGGATTTGCTGCATCTGCTTTGCTCATGTTCATGGTTAGCCAACTAGCTGGATTTCGTTGCCATCTACATCATCCTCATTGATTTAAAAACCATGTACATGCTTAACCAAATAATGTATTTTTATGTATGCGCGCATATGGTAACACTGAAAATTATTTAAAATAAAAAAGAACTGCTGCTAAAAACTGTTATGTCTGAATTGATAAAAAGTAAACTCAAAATGAAAAATATTGGATGTGGCTTTTGTATGCAAGACACCTGCTGACATAGCCGAAGAGACAGATCCGTATTTTAATTCCGCTAGTTCATTGCTTAGCTAAGTTCACACAAGCAGATAATTTAGCCAAATTTTTATTAAAATAGAGATTATTAAAGATTTAACAGAATTTAAAACAAAGCTATAGTTTCATTCAAAAATAATTTGATCAAATATAGCCGGAAAGTTCCACAAATATACGGCCAAATTTTCACAAAAAAATGTCCAAATTGTTTGCCTGTTAATCTCCCATAATAGTATCAAGTCGTTCCAAAAGATAAACCTTTTCCCTCTCTGAAATGCATGCTTTATTTTTATACCGTACCAGAGTAAAGGGTATACTAAAGCGGCAAATGTATGTAACAGGCAAGGAATCATTTCCGACCATATAAAGATATATATTCTTGATACATCAAGCGAGTCGATTTAGCCTTGTCCGTCTGTCCGTCCGTCCGTCCGTCCGTCCGCGTCCGTCCGTCCGTCCGTCCGTCCGTATGTCTGTATGAACACCTAGATCTCAGAGATGGTAAGGATAGAGGTTTGACATGTATGGGACAATGCTTTTTATCTGCACGCAGATCAAGTTTGTTTCAATGTTGGCCACGCCCTCCCGCCCCCGCAATTTGGGAAAAAGTTACCCTACAGTTTTAAAGATAGAGGATTCGTACTTTCTAGAGATAGTTAGTAATTAGCAAAATGAATCGATTTGCCAAAAACCAAGTATAAGCAAAAAAGTGAACCAAGTCCCCCTCCCCCCGCTACCACCCTAAAAAATGTTGCATACTTTTTGGATGGTCGCACTAAGGAACGCGGGAACACTGTTAAACATGTTTTTTCATGAGTAACGGTATATCGAAGTCGGTTAGAGCCGACTTTAACTTACGCTCTCGTTAAATTGGCGCGCAATAAATAAAACAATAGTTCAGCGAGTAGCAAGGCGCTGCCAACTCACTATTAGTGACTTTCCAGCCCTCCCGGTGTGACCGTGGCGCAAATGCCCAAATTCATAATCCATCTACATGAGACAACCGATTGCACAAAATCCACCCAGTTGCGAAATCGATTTCGATTTGAGCAAAAACAGGAACATGAGAAAACGGGCCTAAGAGATCTGCCGCACTCCGTAAGAGTTTTGGTGTTGTTAACATAACCGTCAAGGGCTTTGAATGCGACTTGACTATCAGAGAAAATAAATACTTTGTGTCCTTGTATTGGGAAGTTTTGCATATTTGGCAAAAGTTTTGCATGGTTGGCAGCTTCCTGGATGGCTACAATTTCTGCTTGGTAAACACAACAATGATCAGGTAGTCTAAATGAAATTTTGATCCCAAGCTCTGGACTGAATACTCCTCCTCCTACCTGTCCGTCCAGTTTGGAGCCATCAGTGTAGAAATTAATGGCATTCGGTTTGAGGTGAGGCATTGAGTTCTAGTCCATTCGACTCGGTATGGTGACTTTATACATAGTGGTAAACGTAATTGTTGGGATGCAGTAGTAAAGCTTTGGCGGTACCGCATCTTGATGCAGTAGTATAGACGAGTGGCCAGAGTTACTATCTTTCCAGGTACCATTTTCTCTCAGCCTGAGAGCGGTGTTACTGGCGATTTCTCTTTCTCCAGAAGGTCTAGTGGCATAAGGTGTAACATTATGTTAAGTGCGTCAGTTGGGGTTGTACGCAATGCACCAGTCATATAGTGCAGCACTACGTTGAACTTTAGTTCTGAGGACGGAAGGTTTCCCCAGGGCCGGCCACCATACAATGATTCCGTATAGTAGTATTGGACGTACAACTGTTTTGTACAGCCAGTGTACTATTTCAGGGGAAAATCCCCATTTACGACCAATTGCGCGTTTGCACGAGAAAAGTGCCGTATTCGCTTTTTTGATTCGTTCAGTTATATTTTCGTTCCAATATAATTTTTTATCCAACACTACACCAAGGTATCTGGCAGATTCGCTAAATTTTAGGTGTATATTGTTTAGTCGAGGGGGTGTTAAGTTTTGGTATCTTATGCTGGGTGAAAAGAACGAGTTCAGTTTTGATTGGATTCACTCCAAGGCCACTCTGAGTCGTCCATTTTGAAAGTGTTGAGAGTGCACCCTGCTGGTAAGCATGAGTCGGATAAACTCCACCATGGGTGCTTCCACATTCAGATTTGTAAGGGCAGAGGTGATAGCGTTGGGGAGAACGTTTGTTAAGCCAGCTAAAAAATCCCAAATGGAAAGCAAAGACCGATACGACAGCATGACTAATTATATTTTTCATGATTTTTGAAGATCGAAAGAAGATTGAGTGCTACTAAATTATATTGCCTACAATCAAAATACAGCTGAGTTACGAACTCTTTGCAATTTTGAGAAGAAGAAAGACATGCCCTGTTTCTGTGCAGCGCGTGCAATATAAAACGAGCTACGAATAAATATATGGGTCATCTCTATAAATATAAAAGAGAGTGTCCTGACTGACTGACTGACTGATTGGCAATCATCGCACAGCCTAAACGGTAAGAGATAGAAAGCTGAAATTTGGACAGGAGTTTCTGTTAGTGGTGAAAGTGCATACTAAGACGGGGTTTTGGAAAATTCCACCCGGAAAAGTCGGAAGTTTGTATGGGAAAAATGTTATTTTTCATCCGATTGACTTTAAATTTGGTTTGTAAGCATAGTACGCGAAATAATTCGACACGTGTTTTCCCGATTTCGGAAAATCCGCCCACGAGGAAAATGGCCGGAAAATTCTGCATGAAAAAAACTATTTTTCATCCGATTGGCTTCAAAATCGGTTTGTAAGGATAGAATACAAAATAGTTTGAAAGGTGATTTTCCGGTGTTGGAAAATTTGAACCAATGGTCGGAAAATTCCCGGAAAATTTCTGCACGAAAATAACTATTTTTCATCAGATTGGCTTGAAACTTGGTTTTTAATGATAGAATACGAAATAGTTTGAAATGTGATTTTCTCGAAGTTGGAAAATTTGACCAGTGACGAGTCGGAAAATTCCCAGAAAATTCTACATGCAAGATGACTATTTTTCGGAACCGACATTGACTTGAAACTCGGTTTGTAAGGACAAAATACGAAATAAATTAAAAATGAGATTTTTCGAAGTTGGTCAAGTCGGAAAGTTGTACATGCTACAAATTCGGTACAGACGAAGTTAGCTTTGCTTGTTAAGATAGAAAGTTGAAAGGATTTTGAAGTGGAAAATTTGACAGAGGTCGGAAAATGCACGGAAAATTCTACATGCAAGATAACTATATTTCATCCCATTGACTTGAAACTCGGTTTGTAAGGTCGAAATAATGGGATTTCATTTGTGTTTTCATTTTTGAGGTTGGAAATATGTCCGATATGTCCACTGGGAAGTGAATGGGATATGGGTGGGATGTGGGTGGGAGTGGGTGGTTATTAATTTGGAAGTGGGTAGTATCTAAGGTGGTAAGTGGTATTTGTGAAGTGGGTGGATGTGGCGGGGAAAAGGAAGGAATGTGGGTGGGATGTGGGTGGTATGCAGATGGGAAGTGGGTGGAAAATGGGTGGTAAGTGGTTGTGAAGTGGGTGGAATGTGGATGGAAGTGGGAGGGGTGTGGGTGGAGTCCAGATGGGAAGTGGGTGGGATGTGGGTAGGATGTAGATGGGAAGTGGATGGGATGTGGTCGGGAAGTGGGACGGATGTGGGTGGGATGTGGAAGGGATGTGGGCGGGAAGTATGTGGGATGTGGGTGGGGAAGTGGATGGGATGGGAGCGGGACGTGGGCGGGAAGTGGTTGGGAAGTGAGTGGGAACTGGGGGAAGTAGGTGGAGTGGAATTGGGTGTAGAGTGGGTGGGATGGGGGGTGGGAGTTGGAGGGAAAACCCATCAGCAAAGTTCGATTTCTGGGTTCTACGGGGTATTATTATATCTAATATTGTTTGGTTCTATACTGTTGAAGGTGCAGCGAAGCGCGTCGGGTTATTTGCTAGTTCTTTTATAAACCGAACAGTTAAAAAAATTTTTATTTTTCATTTTAATTTAAAAAAAATCCGAAATTAGATCTCGACATGCCCACCAAAACGTAATTTGCGGTTTTGCACAAAATTTTTTTGTGAATTTGTGAATCAAACTTGAATACAAACACTTTCATAGCAAACATATCCACACATTTTAAAGGGCCCCAGCGTTGCTAGGTTTCAAGCTATATTAAGCTACATTAAAACTGGCTTGAGGTTTTCGTCAAATTAGATTCCACAATACTAATTTAATCTGCTTCGTACTCTGAAGCTTTATCCAAATATTAAATACAAATGTACTAATGAGCCTAATTATTGCAACTATTTTGCCAAACACACACACACACACACATACATTTTTAGCAGCAGCTTCTTGTGGTGCGCACAAACCAAGAGTACTACAGAATTTGCCAAATTTTGCTAATGATAAATAAATTATGTGACTGGCAGACACACAAAGTACGCTGTACCCTACTAACCCCCCACCACCACTTAGCTCAGTCAACCACAAAGAGAAAACAAATAAACTCGCTGGCAGCGCCAAAAGATAAGTATACGCCCCGTGGCCCCTCCGCACATTAAAGCTGGGAGTCTTTTGGGTCGCATTACTGAAAGCTAACGCATACGCGTTAATAAACAAAATCTGTTGCTAATGTACAAAAATAAGTTAATTTTGGCAATGGAAATGCGAAAATTCTGTGATGATGGCAACAACTTTTCCGAGCTGCATTCGGCTTGTTTCTTGCATTAACGTAATGGCTCAGTTGATTGTAAGAACAGCAAAAATTTGGATCTCATTTTCCCTTTGCATCGATTTATCATTTCCCGGCCCACGGCCGCAGAATGCTATTCACATTTCGTATGTTCCGCAAGAACATTTGCATATTTTATTTGTAATTTGTTTGCCGCTTGTCAATATTATTTTGCAATTAATATCTCAATGACATTTTTGGTGCTGCACACACACACAAACACACACATTTTGTGGCAAACAATTTATGGGAATTGGTTTTAGATGATGCGTTCAAATGAACAAAAAGCCATGTCAAATTATAGTCGAATGGGTTTTTGTAATCGGGTGACCGGCCGTATGTAGAAATCGAAATTGATTATAAATGGGTGGAACATAAATCCACGGGGAGAGGACGACAAAAGGTTGGTTGAAATTATGTGATAAAACAAAAGTACTTTCCCACTTGCAAATAAATAAGTTGTGGTCAATAGAAAATTTGTCAAGTGAATGGTTCAATAGCTATAGACAAATATTTTTCATATTTAGAGATTTATATTTTGGTTTAGATTTATTGGTTTTATATCCATATTTAATGCAGCAGTCACAATGTCATATAACAGATACTTGGTAATTTTCTTTAGCTTGGGACTAACAATTGATTTAACCAGATTTGATTAATTCTACAATAATTTGTTTTACTATTATTTTTATGGTCTTGCGAGGAGTACACAGAGAAAAAACGAGATCAAATTCATTTTAATATTCTTCTTCTTATTCTTCAATTGGCCATTACAACCGTTCGACGGTCTGGGCCTCTGCAAGTAATGCTCTCCAGTCGCTTCTGCTCCCTGCGAGCTGGGACCAGTTGGTCACACCAAGCTTGGCAATGTCTGCCCGAACCTGGTCATCCCATCTTAGTCGAGGTCTCCCCTGCCTGCCTCTTCCTCCGTAGTCAGCCGCCTTCGAATAATAAGCTTTCCTTACTGGAGCTTCTTCGTCCATCCTGGTGACATGTCCTAACCAGCGCAGCCGCTGTTGCTTTATGCGCTTGACCAGACAGGTGTCCCCATAGAGCTCATACAGTTCGTCATTATTTCGAATGCGGAAATCATCGCCAACTTTTAAAGGTCCATAAAACCTCCGAAGAATCTTTCGTTCAAACACGCCAATCGCCGCTTCATCCGCTGCTGTCATTGTCCATGCTTCTGCGCCGTATTGCAGGACTGGGATATTGTATAGGGTAATTTTGTTCTTCGCTTGAGGTTTCTGCTCTTGAGCCGTAGTTGCATCGGTTTGCAAGAGTGATCCATTGTCGGATTTCCAGACTTATGTTGTTGTCGCTGGTTATCGTCGTTCCGAGGTAAACAAAATCCTCTACAACTTTAGAGTTGTATTCTCCCATTGTAAAAGATTGTCCAAGACGCAAGGACTTTTTGTCCGCGGATACTAGGTATTTCGTCTTGTCCTCATTTACCGCTAAACCCATTAGTTCAGACTGCCTCTCAATCACTGAGAACGCGCTGCTTACCGCCCGTTCGTTTTTGCCGATGATGTCGATATCATCGGCATATGCGAGTAGCATTAGATCTTTATAAATAAAGTCGCCCGTTCTTTTGGCATGTGGGCACCGGCGCAGAATATATTCCATCAGTAGATTGAAGAAGTCACACGATAAGGTATCGCCCTGCCTAAAACCTCTTTTGGTATCAAATGGTTCGGAAAGGTTCTTTCCTATTTTGACGGAGCTTTGTGTACTTCTCATGCAAAGAGAACGTACTTTGGTGGTATACAAAGGGTAGACAAGGCATTTTAATATTCGCCTGATTAAAGTGAACTTTTCAAAAATATCAAAATTTTCCATTTCACTTAAATTGACATTAAATAGTTTTAGATGAATGATACTAAAAATGTTTTTATGATATTTGGAAAAATATCGATTTGAAATTTTTTACTTATAAATTTGATATTTTTATTTTTGGGTAAAATTATTATGAAACAAGTGAGAAAGTTGGTCATGCCCGACATAACATACTCTGTACCTGGAGAAGGAGCTGTATGCAATGCAGCTGCTGCACTCATCTTTAAGTTTCTCTCCCTGTCTCTCTCTCTCTATCTATCTCTCTCTTTCTCAACCTCTCTCTCTAACATTGTGTGGCGTTGGTTGTGGGTGGGGGGGGTGGCGGGGGTGATTTACTTATTTGCTAATAACTTGAGAACCGCTCATCCGATCTTTATCATTTATTCGGCAAATCGATACATATTGCTATTGACTAATTATCTCTAGAAGGTGCAAATCATCTATCTACAAAACTGTGGGAGATATGACGTTTTTCCAAAACTGCGGAAGCGGAAGGGGACGTGGCAAAAATTTAAAATAAACTTGATCTGCCTGCAAGTATAAAAAACATTTGTCCCATTCATGCCAAACCTCTATCTCTTACCATCTCTCTGAGATCTGTTTGTTCATACGGACGGACGGACGGATGGACAGACGGACGGACGGACAGACGGGCATGGCTATATCCACTCTGCTGTTGATGCTGATCAAGAATATATATACTTTTTAGGATCGGAAATGATTCCTTCTCCCTGCTACATACTCTTGCGTGCAAATTTATGTAACAGGCAGAAGGAATCATTTCCGACATAAAGTATATATTCGGCTGTAGAACACCTAGATTAGAGAGGTAAAGATAGAGGTTGACAAATGCTTCTTTTATCTGACGCAGATAAGTTTGTTTCAAATTTTGCACGCCCCCTCCCGCCCCCGCAATTGGAAAAACGTTATATTCCACGTTCAAATATAGACAAATCGTACCTTCAGAGATAGTTAGTAATTAGCAAAATTAATCGATTTGCCGAAGAAATGATAAAGACGGATGAACGGTTCAAGATGAGCAAAAAGTCCCACCCTAAAAAAATGTTGCATACTTTTGGATGGTCAACTAAGGACGAAAAAGAACAGAATGTTTTTCAGAGTAACGGGTATATTAAAGTCGGTAAGAGCCCACTTTAACTTACGCTCTCGTTTTTCTCTGTGTGTTGAAATTTTTCCCAGAAGTTTGAACTCATAGAAATATTCATTTCCAATCCAATAAACTAAAAACAAATATTTTTGATCAGGGCGATAAGCTGAATCGATTGAGCTTTGTCCTTCTGTCTGTTTCTACACAAACTAGTTTCTCAGCTTTAAAGCTATCGAGCTGAAATTTTGCACAGAGTATTTCTTTTACTGCACGCTGCTGATAAGTAGAGTACAACCGTATGGGATGACTATATCTTATAGCTGCGCAGGAACCATCTATCGGAAAATGAAAAAAAAAACGTTTTGTTCATCAATATTAGCGTTCTCAAGTAGAACTTGCAAAAAAATTGAAAAGTGTGCGCAGACAAAGTTAGTCCTCTGATTTTCCTAAATTCTGACTGCATTCTTTTAGCAATGAATTGCTACCAAGAAATTATTGTACTTGTGCAGCTATAATATGCTCAAATACTCTTGCCAAGAATGGGAGAATAGAAATCGGCCTAAACTCATCATTAGCTTTAAGTACGGAAAGTTAAAAGTTATTAACACCTTCCTTAGCTGCACGCTTCCTTCAGTATATACAACATATGCTCAATTGTTGATGTTGTTGTAAAGCGCTTTATGATCAAGAAGAAAAGGAAGATGAAGCTTAAAAAATTTTGGATTAAGGACATCGATGTCAACTGCATTTGATTTTATCTTTGAGATACTTTCTAAAACATCACAAGAACTGACACACACAAAACTAAAACTATTATCACATTGGGGTACGGAGTTCAGGTAAGTGTTGCAAGCAGCTTCAGGTATTTGGTTTTTTATAAATTGATAATTTAGTTTGCTCACATCATAAATGTAAATCATGACTTGAGGTTTATTATTAGAATTCCCAAATTGTTGAGATTTCTCCAATTGTGTGCAGTCGATATAGAGCTCTTTAATTTATTACTGTACAAGTCTCCTTTGATGTTGCATTTTGAATTTGTTGCCTTAAAATACTCATTTTTTAGCTCATTCAAAAATTTAAATTAGAAAATTCATCAGCCACAGAATTTTCGATTTTCATACTCTGTACCGAAGGTACATGCAGTATATTAAGTTTGTGCAAAAGTATTTAACATGGAGAAGGAATCATTTCCGACCCTATCGGGGTGTCACAGAAATCTTTAGAGATTTTGTCGTCCCAGAACTTCAAGAGATTTAATTTTGTTATTTGAAAATCTAGCTAGAACAGAAACTGTTCCAATTAAAAGTCCATCGCTAAATACAGGGCTACATCTCTCGCAAAGAAATTTCCCTAACTTTAGGTATGGGTTAATTTGCTTGCTTGTCAAAGTTGTTTAGGTGGGACATTTTGCTAAATCGCCTAACAAAACACGAGAGATTTAAAACCAACCGAAATAGATTTCTGTGACACCGAGAATTGGTTTTGGGATGGAATTTGGTTGGAAGAGATTTCTGTGAAACCTCCGTATAAAGTATATATATTCTTGATCAGCATCAACAACCGAGTCGATATAGCCATGTCCGTCTGTCCGTCTGTCCGTCCGTATGAACAAACAGATCTCAGAGATGGTAAGAGATAGAGATTTGACATGTATGGGACAAATGCTTCTTATACTTGCAGGCAGATCAAGTTTATTTTTAATCCTTAGCATCCGCAACCAACACCGCATTGCATTCATCAAAGAGAGAAAGAGAGAGAACAAATTAGAGATGAGCACAGCGGCAGCGCTGCATTCACCTTCTACACCGGGTACAGAGTATGTTAAAGTCGGGCTTGACCGACGTTCTCAGTTGTTAAATGTGGATAGAAGATGGGGTTAGAGTAGTTCGCAATTTGAGGCACCTTCCTACAAGTTGGCCAGAGAGTGAGCATTAGTTATAATCAAAGGTTTGAATAAGTCTTAGGAGTTGTATTGGTGGCGTGTCTGTATGACAAACCGAGATATTCTTTAGCAATAATAGACGCCTTAAATCAAGAGCTAATTACACAAGTTTACACGATTTTTCATCCTCTGCAAAATGATGTCACTCCTTATGTAAAATCACGAGCTGAATCCAAATATGGAGCTTAAAAATTTCTCAGTAGAACAGATTTTGAGATAGTCCCAATTTACCGTTTTTCGCATTTTTTGGAAAAGGACCTTTCACTTAATTTCAATTATCTCAATTATGAAATAACTTATGAACAAGTTTTGTACACTAAATTATAGCTAATAAAATTATCTTTCAATCGTTTGTACATCATTTCAATGTCAAATTTGTGGTGTAGCTGCTAATTAGAAAGATATCGAGAATTTTTGTTTTTCATTTTTTATCGAAAATTTGAAAAAAACCGAAAATAACACCGTTATTTTCACCAAGAAAAAAATTTTCAAAAATTTCTTTTTCTTTTGGTTGATGTAACCTAATGTATATCAAATTCAAAAAGGGTTCATACATCGAAATCTGCTAAAAATTGTAGAAGTTATTAGCATTTATCTGAAAAATGAGCAATTTCAGTTTTACCGTTCAAGTGGTATTAAAAATGTCTATGGTCCGTTTTGCTCCCCCGTTTGTGTGCACAGTTTTCCTCTCGCGCAAGAAACCAACAAAAATCTCCCACCATGGCCTCAAATCCTTGTTAGCGGTGTCCCATACTCTTCATATCCTGATGAAATCGTTCACCATGCTGTTCAAAGATATTTGAACAAGTGCATTTAAGACCGCTACCTGCGGTCGCCTCCAAGCCGGGTGCACAAAAATAGAAATTAGAACCTAAAAATATACAACCCCAGGAAGGGACACATCTGTTAGTAATAAAGGCATTTCTCTGCTTGGGGTAAACCCAAAAATGTATAAAAGGGCAAACTCAATACTTTAATAAACATTTAGCTTCTAGAAGAGGAGCTAGTCACTCGCACCATATATGCGTTTTATTTAATGCTCATCACTCTCATCGCCGAGGTTTTCAGGGAAGAAATCCAAACGGGAATCCAAAAAATGAAGTTTCAACGATATTTTTACTCCTGTTTGCAATACAATGTGCAGCGTTTAAGTGTAATGAACACTTTAATACAATATACAACCTTTACCTATTTGCTTATAATTTCTTATTAAATGTGCGACGTCTTCTTTATAGTTAGGACTTCTGAAATTTCCAAGAAATGAAGTGACAACACAACGGAATGAATTACATGCGTCCTCTTCATCCTTGGACAACGTTGAATTGAAGTGTGAGTCCTTGAAAAGTTTTTTTTATTTGCGGCACAACAAACACACCCTCTTTGATCTTTGCCTCTGATAGGTAAGGGAACACACTCTTCACATATGCAAATGCATCATCGTCTTTTTGTAGAGCCTTCACAAAATTTTTAAATAAACCCAGTTTTTTATGACCAACCCCTTATTTTCTTTTTCTTCCCCAAATTTAAATCCCTTTTATTTTCAAGTAATACTCAGCTTTTGCCGATATATATGTTATTTTGCATCATCCTTTAACAAAATCCGTTCTTCAAGCGTGATGCTAAAGTTTCAGATTTTTCTTTTGAAAGATCTAGATCTCTTTTAGATCGATAGTCCACTTTGGTTGGATTAGATTTCTCTCTTTTGCGTGTTCTTGATAGTTTTCTAAGTCATCGGCTGATTCAAATGGGTCATGCTTTACAGTTACCTAGGGGTCGGACCAAAATCATTGTAAAACGGATCAACTAGTGTCTGTGCTGATCTCTAAAAGCTTTTCAACAAATTCAAAAACTGTGCATACAAACGGGGGAGCAAAACGGACCATAGACATTTTTAATACCACTTGAACGGTAAAACTGAAATTGCTCATTTTTCAGATAAATGCTAATAACTTCTACAATTTTTAACATATTTCGATGTATGAACCCTTTTTGAATTTGTTATACATTAGGTTACATCAACCAAAAGAGAAACGAAAATTTTTGAAAATTTTTCTTGAATAAATTTCGTCGTTATTTTCCGATAAAAATGAAACAAAATTCTCGATATCTTTCCACAAAAAAGCTACCCCAGAAATTTACTGAAATATGACAAACGATTGAAAGATAATAAGCTTAATTTGGTGTACAAACTTTTCATATGTTATTTTTTAATAATGGAAAAGAAAATTTAATTGGGGGTTATTTTTCAAAAATGCGAAAAACGGTAATTCGAAATCTGTTCTACTGAAAATTTATAAGCTCCATATTCGGATTCAGCGCGTGATTTTACATAAGGAGTGACATAAAATTGTAGAGGATAAGCAAAAAAATTTAATAATTTGTAAACTTGTGTTATTAATGCCTTATTTCATGACAGCAAATACTGAATCGAAGTCTCTTTAATGTTACGAAAAATAATACTGAGAATATTTTAGATATAGCTTCTGTATGAGTGATAAGCTCACAATTTAGGGCCAATTTCTGTTCTTCCAGATAGCTGCTATATGTCATATAAACCACAAATGTACTCCGTTATTTGTTAGTTTATGTGACAGCTAGATCTATGTAGAAGATGTGAATTTGGCCCTTACTCTGCTAAGTGACATTTGTATGTAGAAGATGACTTTATTTGACCTTTTTCCCTTTATTTATATACTTTCTCGACTTTTGCTTTTGTTGATACTGAATCAGCCGTTCGAAATTGCTCTCCTTTAATCATATATCACACTTAATTTATACCCAATTTTAGATCTAATTCACTTGGCTGCTAACCCATTAACCCGGTCCATTAGGAGGCTCCATTTAATAAAGGGGGTGCTTTCTCCCCCACTGCAAAAATGTTCACAATGCTCGCCAACGACCTACAACAACCCAAAAGTCACGGTTCACAGCGCACAAATCTCTGCCAGCAGCTCTCCTCCTCTACGATTCTCGATAGCCCAAAAATGCACTTCAATTGTAAGCCGCACACAACACAGAGGAACGTTCCCATTGAAATGCGTTGCACACTTGGACGAGATGATGCTTAAGCTGTTCATTAGCGGCCACGTCGACACGAGGTAACAGCCTGGCACAGATTTGTCATGTGACCATGACGACACGGCAGGCAAGAGAGCCAGCGCCATTAAAAACTTTTTACAAGCATTCCGCATCAACATTAGCGCCACAACAACCGGGTGCGGAGATTGTCTGTGAAGCTGTCACCCCTTCATTGACACCTCGCACGGCTTAGACATCGCCCAGTGACTGACTTTGGCTGTCAATCCCTTTTTATTGCATGCCGCTCTCGGGTAGGATCTTCCCACTATTCACTCACTCAGTCAATCGTGTCATCAAGTGGCATTGCTCCGCTTGCGCTTGTTGTTCGTGTTTTATTATTGGTATTTTATTATGGCAAAGTGTTGTTTCGAATGTCATTTGCTTTGGCTTCTTCGCCCCTCCCACCCTTAGAAGTGTCGCTATTTTTGTTGAGTGTGTGGGCACTCTTTTTTTTTAATTTCCTCCCGTCTGTCTGTCGGGAGCGAGCACGCTTGTGCGGCTGCTGCTGCTCAATTTTATAGCTGGTATTGCTTAAAAAGTGTCTGGTGCTTCTTGGAATGCTTTCCGGGCACGCTCTAGGCATTTAATTGAGCAGCTATAGAAGTGTTGTCAATTGCTAAGGCTGCCTGCCCACACTGAACTTGTGGGGTAAAGTGGAGCAAGCAATTGAGTTAAGGGTTCGAACTGAAGATGGAGAAAGTAATGGGATTGTGGGTGACAATGTGCGCGCTAGATGAAAGATGTTAGATATGTGGGATGGAAAGGGTTGCGGCAGTCACTTCCAGATAAAGACGTTCTCTCTGTCGCATGAAGATTGTTCATTAAACATGACTAGAAATTGCTTAAAGCGAAATTTAAATACATTAAATACACAAAGAATCTGTAAATCATATTAAATTAGTTGATAGGAAACTTACGCTGCATATGAGGCCCTAGCAAGCACATTACTAATATCCACATACAAATAGCATTTTGCTCTGCTTTTTAAAACTTTGAACACTTAAGAGACAGAGTAGCTACTAAGGGGAAACTTTAGCTGGCCTAATAGCTGACCCAAAGGACCTTTTAATTGATGCTCCAAGATAAACATAAATTGCAAAAAATAATTACAAGGGCGGATATAGAGTAATCGGGACCAAGTAAACACAGGAATACGGTAAAACTGTAAAATTCTGCGGTCCGCCGATTCGAACCCCTTGTAAGGTCTAAGGTTAGGTACGCAGACTGGT
Source organism: Lordiphosa stackelbergi (assembly GCA_018904235.1). NCBI lineage: Eukaryota > Metazoa > Arthropoda > Insecta > Diptera > Drosophilidae > Lordiphosa > Lordiphosa stackelbergi. The sequence continues at coordinate 39,566 of JAEIFU010000682.1, read as the reverse complement.
TCTTGTAGTTATAGAACCTTAGGTTTTAGATCGATACTTGATTCATAGATTCTTAGATTTTTGACTCTATTTTTGGTCAAATATTAAAGGCTTACAAAAATTAAAATTATACAAAAACTATAAGAGGTATAACCGAGTGGTTCTTTTTATCGATAGGCAGTCGGTTTAATTAAGCTTATATTTTTTATACCCTTGGAGAGGGTTTATTAAAATTGTCCGGATATTTGTAAGGCACAGAGGAGGCATCTCCGACCACATAAAGTATGTATATTCTTGATCAGCGTGACAAGCTGAGTTGATATAGCCATGTCCGTCCGTCTGTCCGTCTGTTTCTATGCTATCTCCTGCGTCAGTTTTAAAGCTATCGTAACTAAACTTTGCACAATTCTTATGGTACAAATACGCTGCACATTTGTCAGAACCGGCCGGATCGGATGACTATAGCACATAGCTGCCACAGGAACGATCGGTGGAAAAGGAGGTAGTTTTAGTAAGAAAAACTTTTTTGTTTTTAATGCTATCGCTCCCAACCCTCGCATTTATATGTTTTTAATGATTTCACATAATTTGACCGAGGCTTATCAAAATCGGACAACTATATATAAGGTTGTCAAAAAAATCTTGCGGTATTTTTATAGAATTTTCAATTGTTCATAAAATTGGTTATAATAATGCGATTTAAGTCAAATATGCGCCGTTTTGTTCGATGACGAGTTCCCAACGAGATGCCAACTTCATAATGCCCCTCTTATAGAAGCTCGCTTCCCTATTGGCAAAAAACTCGGAGATCCATTTTTCACAGGACTCTCTTGTGGCCAACTTCCGACTACCAGGCTGTTCGCCATGGACAGAAATAGGTGGTAATCACTTGGTGCGAAATCCGGACTATACGGTGGATGCAAAAGAACCTCCCATCCGAGCTCCCGGAGCTTCTGGCGCGTCACCAAAGATGTGTGTGGCCTGGCGTTGTCCTGATGGAAGACAATTCGGCCTCGGTTGATCAAAGATGGCCTCTTCTGCATGAGTGCTGCGTTCAAGCGGTCCAGTTGTTGGCAGTACAGGTCCGAATTGAGCGTTTGTCCATAGTGGATGATGTTTGTCCATAGTGGATCCAGCTCATAGTGGATGATTCCCTGCCAATCCCACCAAACACACAGAAGAACCTTCCTGGCCGTCAATCCAGGCTTGGCCACCGTCTGGGCAGCTTCCCCGCTTTTTGACCTCGACCGTTTGCGCTTCACGTTGTCGTAAGTGACCCACTTTTCATCGCCAGCCACCATCCGCTTCAAAAACGGGTCGATTTTGTTGCGATTCAGAAGCGATTCGCATGCATCCATACGGGCAAAAATGTTTTTTTGCGTCAAGTCGTGTGGCACCCATACATCGAGCTTCTTTTTGAATCCAAGCTTCTTCAAATGGTTTATAACGGTTTGATGACTCATGCCCAGCTCTTGGCCGATGCTACGGCTGCTACTATGCCGGTCTTATTCGATCAATTCAGCGATTTTATCGCAATTTTTGACGACAGGCCTTCCGGACCATGGCGCATCTTCGATGACCTCTGCACCAGAACGAAAACGTTGAAACCATCGTTGTGCGGTGGAAATGGAAACTGTATCGGGTCCATAAACTGCTCAAATTTTATTGGCAGCATGAGATGCATTTTTGCCTTTATCGTAGTAGTACTGTAAAATATGCCGTATTTTCTCTTTATTTTGCTCCATGTTTGCGACGCTATAACTCACGAACGACTAAAAACAAACAACAATAAATCAAACACGTGTTAGCGCGTGAAAAGAGCTTTCCAAAAAGCTCTAGCGTGAACCGATGCGACGAATACAACTACATAGAACTACGCGCTTGCAAAGACAAGCTTGCGGAAATACCGCAAGACTTTTTTGACAACCTTATATTATAGCTGCCATAGAAAAGAAAGGTCTGAAAAAAAGTCTTAGTATGAAAAACTTTTTTGTTTTTAATGCTGTCACTCCCAATCTCTTTACTGATCAATATTATATGCTAACACACAATTCTGTTAAGTTTGATCCAAATCGGATGACTATAGAATATAGCTGCCATAGGAACGATCGGTCGAAAAACTAGTTTCAGTGAGAAAAACTTCTGTGTTTTCAATGCTATCGCTCCCAACCCTAGTATTTATAAGTTTTCTATAATTTCACATAAATTCCCCGAGATTTATCAAATTCGGACATCTATATAGTATAGCGGCAATACAAAATATAGGTCTGAAAAAAGTCTTAGTGAGAAAAACTTTTTTGTTTTCAATGCTATCGCTCCCAAACGTTGTACAGATCAATATTATATACAACAACACAATTTTGTCAAGTTTGATTAAAATCGGATGACTATACATACAGCTGCCATGGGAACGATCGGTCGAAAAAGTAGTTCTTGTGAGTAAAACTTTTTTGTTTTCAATAGTATAGTGTTTATACTTTCCAGATATGAATGTTATCTGTTTCAACACATTTTTGAAGAATTTGATCAAAATCGAATGAATATATCGTATAGCCATATAACAAACTGGCAGCATATATTATGCTCCAAGAGTATATAAACTTCGGTACAGCCGAAGTTAGCTTGCCTCTATTTTTATACACTGTTCTCATTAAAAATGAGAAAAAGGGGATCATGAAGTTGTGCAAATGTATGTAACAGCCAGAAGGAAGCACCTCCGACCCCATAAAGTATATATATTCTTAATCAGCATCAACAGCCGAGTCGATTTAGGCATGTCCGTCTGTCCGTCTGTCTGTCTGTCTGTATGAACGCGTCGATCTCAGAGACTGTTACAGATAGAGACACAATTTTTGGCATGTATGTAGGTGTATACTGTACCCACATCGAGTTGTTTTCATATTTGGAAAATTCCTCCTCCTCCATCTTTTAACAGCGAAAAACTGTCTTTCTCTCTGTATAAACGCGTGGATCTCACAGACTATAAGAGGTAGAGCCACAAATTTTTGCATGTATGTAGGTGTATACTGTACCCAGATCAAGTTTGCTCCAGATTTGGCCAATTCCTCCTCCTCCTTCTTCTAACCGCGAAAAACTGTCAGAGCTACAGTTTTTAAGCTTGAACCTAGAGACTTAATATATATTCAGTAAGGCCCAATATCTGTCTATTCTGTATACCACTATAAGATCCGAGCAAAAACACCGAAGATATGCAAGTGCGCCTCCCCATCTATTCAAATAAATTTTAAAATAAAATAAGTTCAAAGCTATAGGAACCACATTACTTGGAACAGGGTATTTTGCTGTCGGGGCACTCGACCGCAACACTCTTACTTGTTTTAGGTAAATTAGTATTTCCTAACTTAGTATCCATAATATATATATATATTAAATATTTTTATTTTTTCACGTCCATAATTCATTTGAAATGATTTTTACATAAAAATGAAAATACTTTTTTATTAGTTGATTTAATGTAAAATCGACGATGAAAGTTTCGAGTTTTATTTTATTATTCAAGAGTGCATATTCTCGATTTTTCGTTTTCTAAATCAAACCAGTTAGTCAGGGAGATTTTTGTTTGGTATCTAAAATAAAATCCTAATACATCTGCTCTATACACATATTGAAAAATGCTCTATTGCCTGCTTTGAATAACAATTGAAATTTCAAAATGTGTGATCCTTGAAACAATTCTTATTGGGATTTTTATTTTTGATTTTTAAACAAAATAATCTCTGACTTACTGGTTTGATTTGATTAGAAACGAAAAAAATCGAGAATAATTACTTATTCTTGAATAATAAATATAAAAACTCAGAAACATCGTCAATGATTTTTACATTTAAAAATCAACTAATAAAAAGTATTTCTGATTTTTGTGTAGAAAATCATTTAAAATAATTATGGACGATGAAAATAAAAATATTTAATAAATAATATCTTATGAGCAAAAAAAATCATAAATAATCATTATGTTTTAGATTTTTATATAAAAATGAGTGATTTGTTCGGTCATTAAGAAAATGTCTTAATGAGAAAACTTTTGTTTCCAATGCTATCGCTTCCAATCTTTGCCCAAATCAATATTATATACTACCACACAATTTCGTTAAGTTTGATTCTGGCCGATGACTATAGTGTGCATATAGCTGCTATGAACGATCGTTCCAAATGTAGTTCTAGTAAGAAAACTTTTGACAAATATATATCGTATAGCCATATAACAAACTAGCCGCATATATCATGCTCCAAGGGTATATAAACTTCGGTCGAGCCGAAGTTAGCTTCTCTATTTTTTTTATTATAATGAAAAAGGTGAGGTAGATAGCACTCATAATGAGTCTTTGATGTGAAACGTGATGCTTAGGATATGAGCTTATTTTCAAATCACAATCTCTCTCAATGCATATAAATCACCAAGGGCACTCTTTGAAAGAAGAAAATTAACGGCAGTAGAAGTCCAGAAAATCCAGATCCCACCCAGATCTAACCAAGCTTTATCCCATTTACATCCCGACTAGATCCTACTCAGATCTCTACGCTGATCTCAGGTATATACCGCCCAGATCCTACCCAGATCCCACACAGATCTCGCTCACATCCCTTCCAGATCCCACCAGATACCACCCAGATCCCATGCAGATCCTGCGCCCTAGATCCCATCCAGATCCCAACCGAATCCAGATCCTACCAGATCGCAACCAGATCCCACCCAGATCCCTTTCAATATTACCCAGATCCCTTCCAGATCCCAAACAGATCCTATCCCAACCAGATCCCTTCCAAATCCCATCCAGATCCCGCCTAGATCAGACCCAGATCCTACCCAGATCCCATCCAATCCCATCCAGATCCTCCCAATCCCTTGAGATCCCTCAGATCCCACCCAGATCCCTCCCTGATCCCCCTCCCAGATACCACCTAGATACGGCCCAGATCCCACCCAGGTCCCACCCAGATCCCATCCAGATTCCACACAGAGTCCAACCAGATCCCACCAATATCCTAGCCAAATTCTAGCCAGATCCCAGCCACAAATACCACCAGATCCTACCCAGATCTTTCCCAGAACCCACCCAGTTGCCCCTTTTTAGTATCTATCCAACCTCTTCTTCCCATCTGCCTCAGCACTCACTCACTACTACTCTCCCTCTCGCGTTTACAGCAAAAGCTGTGGAGTACGCCTCTATTGTTCTCTCGTTGTTGTTGTGGTAGTTTTCTGCTTTGATTTTTTGGCGGTGGCAAGGCAAAGAACTGTAATGTAATGTTGGAAGGGTGTGTGATCTAAACTCTTCTCTGCATCTTTAACTCTGCTCCCCGCCCCCAGCACCAATCTTCCCCCTGCTATCACTTCACCAACTGTCTTGTGTGTGTGTGCTGAGCCACTGCACAAAGCAAACACAGCAACATAATATGGTTGGCGTCAGCGTCACGTGACGCTCAATTCAAATTTTACTCTCACTAAAATCGTCCGTACCGAAATTAAAGATGTTTCACATCAAAAAAAATTTTATGTTCGGTTTATAAAAGAATGACACCAATGCATTTTTACAAAAAATTATGAGACCTGTTCCAGTTAAGTTAAGATGACTCCGTAAAGATTTGCCTCTCTTTTTTCAGACTTAAGAATCAATCGAGCTTCTTCTTTAGTACAATGAAAATTTCGTCAGATTTTTCTAAAAAAAATAATTATTTAATTCTCTGTATTGACAGGAGCTATATTTAATTTACCTTTAGTTACCAAAATATCACTTATTACAAAATTATTAACATGATACTTGTGAGAAACGGAGACTGTACCTATTATTATGATCAGGCGAAATGTGGTGGACTCTGCAATTTATAGAAAAGCTTTGATATACGGGGAGCCATCTTTCAACTCTTTGTCACAGTGTGGACAGACATTGACAACAAGAAAAACCAAAAATTAAAAAGTTGTCAACACTAAAAGTACGAAAAAACCAACTATAATTAAAAAATTTCGGTGTGAACCTATTAATATAATCAGGTGTGTATAATACCACACCTACCTTAGTGCAATAAGTATATGTGCAAATATGTTTTCGTTTCTCTCTTCCTCTATAGTAACAGGACATATGTTCTAGGTATGCAAAAGTCTTTTGTTGTTATCTATTTTTATAATGCTTTTGCATAATTCTTCTTTGGTCATCATTCTTAGTACCGTTATCACACATTTGAGTGGCGAGATTTGATTTTCTTAGGATATAAGTTTATGTGCAAAAACCAATTAGTGTGCATTTAATGGTCGGCGTGCAACAAATTGGATGTGTTTTGATAAAAATGAAAAGTTGAGAGTAAATTAAGTAGTTGTTGCAGAAACACAAAAAAAATATTTTTAAATTTTCCTAAGAATGCCGCTTGGAACACATTTATCAGCTGAGGAACGCGGACGAATCCAAGGATTGAACGAAGCTGGGGCTACCATCACTGAAATAGCTTCCAGAGTGTCTCGACACAGAAATACGATAGCTAATTTCTAAAAAATCCAAGCTCCTATGGTCAGATTAAACGCAGTGGCAGACCGAGCCACATCGAGGATAGGTGCAAGCGTGAGATTAAGCGCCTGGCTGTAAACAATCAAATGTCTTGTACAGGCAATAAAACGTCATTTAGAGCTCAATGTCGGTAGAAGACGGATCCATCAAATTTTAACTGAAAATTGTAACCTTAAACATAGTTCCCGGGTGGCTGTACCGATGCTATTGCCATGCCATCTTAAGGCTCGTTTGGCGTTTGCTGACAGGTACAAATTTTGGAACTTTTCGATGAAAAAAGTTAACGAGGCCGAAGAATTCGGAAACAATTAGTTTGCTGATTGGCGGTGGATGAGAAAAGAGTTTAATCTTGATGGTCCTAATAGGAAAAACAACAGCTCCAATCCACAATCAAAAGCCACAAAGGCTAACACTTCTAAAGAAAAAATACCTGTACTGGAGTGGCCGGCTATCAGTCCTGACTTGAACCCAATTGAGGACCTCTGGGGTATCCTCTCAGCCAGGATTTACTTATAAAGGTGGGAGGCAGTTCGACTCAATACCATTTAAAAGTACGCTTTGCTTGCAGAATGGGAGTTAATAAGCAATGAAACTCTCCAAAATCTGGCAGATTCCATGCCAAACCGCCTTGCAAAGTCTTAGAGGCAAAAGGAAAGCACATTAACTATTAAAGTTGATCAAAACTTAATACAAAATTTTAAGATTCCATATAGGCCATAAACTAGAGATCAAAATAGACCAAACTGCCTTTAATTTGTACAATAAAATGGATACAGTAATAAATTTGAAGTCGCCTATAGTTTTTCATATCAGTTCTTGACTGTCTTTATTATTGCAGCGAAAAATTCCCTTCAAGAGATATTCTAAAAATTATTAACAAGGTGTGTGGCAGAGACGGACATGTTGAAAAAGAACTGTCAAGTGATTTCATGTGAGTGGTGAAATGGAATAATAAGTCTATAATTCAAATCGGAGTCGATTGCCATTTTATGGGGCAATCAACCTCAATTCCACACAAAAACTGCACTTCGAGAAGTCCTTAGAAATATCTGAAGTGGTAGTGTGACCATGTTCAACTTGATATTTATATTAAAAATTCAATTTTTGTTTTTTACCAAGCTAATTAATACTATTGCTAATCAAAATCTTCAACTCACCCATGCTAAGCATCACCAGGCCGAGCAATATCCAGGAATATTTTGCTTGCTTCATCCATTCAGCTTCGCGTTGCCGTCGATGCTGCTGTCTGTGTACCGACGTATCCATAGCTTTCTGTCTGATTTTATGAATTTCACTCAAGTCGACTGACAAATCTTCCAACATGATATGTTGGCGTTGCCGTTGGTGCTGGGAGCAGGACGCCGCCGAATGTCTTTCACTTCAAGATCCGCAACATTTGCGGCCAGCTATTTAATAAACACTTCAACTTCACACGCCGCGTTGTCTGTTTCAGATGTTTACAGTTTGCGATTGGGGGAATATGCAAATTATTAATGCCTGTCTGGCAGTTGCCTGGGCAAATTGGCCCATAAACAGAAGTGTGTGTGGAATATTCCGCTAATCAGCCAGGCAGTCGGATAATTAATAATTTCCCTGCACACTTGAGTTTACTTTTGATTTGCACTTCTCGGCTTGGCACTTTTTGCGGTCAAAACGCGCGGACGTTTGATTTCTGCCGATTGTGTATACATTTCAATTTCCGCCTCTTAATTGTTGTTTGCTGTTATTTTGCGGTTTATTTAGATAGCGCACATTTGCCTGAAGATTTATTTTATGAATTATTTGTGTGTGCATCCAGCTGTTGACGCCGGAAATGCTCTGTAGGCGAAATGAATAATAAAGCAATATTTAGTTATTGTATGTTTAATTAAACAGCTATGTGTTCAAAGAAACGGACAAGGACTCGGGTGGAGACAGACGCGCGCGCCCACGACAGAGTTGACAAAACGACTAAAAACTTCTCAATGCGAAATCGTTGAAGACAGCCCAAAAGGAAAACACACCCCGAAAAATACACAATTCCAAAATTAGCACTCTGGAAATGTTGCGGCAGCATTGTTGCCAGCTGAGACATGTTGCTGGGCACGGACTCAAAGCAAATATGATAAACGAAATGAATGCAAACAAAAACAAAAACAGGGGAACATGCGCCTCTTTATGAGTAGAAACGGTTGTTGTTTTTGTTTTCTTTTCGCATTTTTTTCTTTTAATGAGGCTGTGCTCAAGTGGCAGACACTTGAGCTGCAGTGGAGCATGTGATGGGAAGGAGGAGTCTGCTTTTTAACCTCATTCACTGGCTGCAACTCCACTCGTTACTGTTTACAGTTTGCTGCTGCTGCTGCTGCTCCTTGCAGTTTGTTTATTTAAGTTTCAATTACTTTTTCGCTACCCTCCCATTCAGATTGGCTTGCGTTCGGGCAACAAATTTATTGTTGCTTTTGTTCAGCTCTCTCTCAATGCAGGCAGTTTGCACAATATAAAGGATTCATAAACGACAGGGCACACAAGTGAAGGCACTCAAGTGCAATGACTCGACTGGTGATGGCAAAACATTCATAATGCTCATTAGTTCCCATCCCTGCGCTGGTGGCCATGTCAAAATGCCATTTTTATATGGCACATGCGTTGCACTGTTCCTGACAGCTTATCGATGCCACTTCCCCACTTGGTTTTTATGACCATATGCAGCACACCTACGGCACCAGCTCCAACAACATGCCCAGGCACTTAGCTCCGTTTTTATTGTACACGCCACCCCTTTGACAAGCGCAACACGTGCGATTTTAGAATTTTATAAAAGTGTTTATTAGCCTCCTCGAATTGGTGTTGCTGTTGTTTCGGTATTCCTAGGGGCTGACATTGACGACGACACGTTTTAGCGTTGCACTGAAAATTAAAACTCATAAAAATGATAGAAAAACCGCACAATTAAAACGAGACGTCGACAAATGGGGACGGATATGGTGGAGTAGTGGCTTACTTAACGCCATGCAACGACTTATTCTGCTGGGTGCCATCATTGATGTGTTGTGTTCAAGGCCATACAAAGGTTCTTTAGGGAATGCGTGAATGCGAAATGAATAATGTTGAATGAAACTACTTTCAGTGTGCTCAGGATAATTACATTAAAGGGGAATGGAAATTCTGAATCAAATGTCAGACTAAGCCAACAAAAACTGCTTTTTAATGAATGCAAGCATCACTGGACTAAGAGCTGAGTACAACACAACTGAGACTAACAAACTCCTTCTCTGTTTTGCAAAGGAAATCTGATGATGAGTTAGAAGAGAACAAAAATTAGAAAAAATGTAACATCATCTCCTCCGAAGTATAGGTAGAGGCTTTTATCAATTTTCTTTCATCAATTTCATTTGTGCTTTGAGATTGCAAGCTGACGAATACACTCAAAAATTATTTTTCTATATTTAAAAAATATTTGAATATCTAGAATTGAAAGAAGAGACCTACAGTTGAACGCCGCGGCGTAGTTGTGTCGTTATCAAGGCTGCTGGACAACAGTAGGATTAGCTCTGCCTGCGACTCATATTTATATGAGTGATCTCAGTAATTAGGAACAGGATCCTACCTCCCAACAGGTAGAATTTAATTTAGCCGATCTTATTGCCTACCTAATAGGATCTTTCCTCCCAAAAGGTAGAATTTGATTTAGTCAATCTCTTTGCCTACCCCATAAAGGTGTGTACCTGAATTGAATATTTTGCATCACTCATTTTATGGCCCCTGTTTAAACGAGCCAATTTGGTTTATGGATTTCCTTAATCCCAGTCGCTTTGGTTTTATGACACTACACGTGTTGAAAGGATGTAGGGCGCATTCCCATTCAGGATATGTGTTTATTTTATATTTTGTAATATTGCGTTAAACTTTGCATATAACAGCATGCTTTGATTTCACCTAAATACATAGATTATTTATGGATTTTAATATGTTCAAGTCGCTCATACTCGCAAGACGCAGCTTTGCGCAAGACCACATATATATATTTGTATTCAGAAATATGTATTTAAAAAAAATATTTTACTCTAGAAGCGTGGATGAGCGTAAATGTACTTTTCTCAGTCCATCAAAGTGGGAAAATAAGGTACAAAAGTAGTACTTCAGTAAAACGACAACAACTCAAATAATTTAAAAAAATAAAATTTTCTTTGTAATTTTTCTACAGAATTTATGCATCTTTAAGAATTGCAATCTGAATTTCCGTTTGCTTTTTTATGCGTTCCGATACGTAACTTTTAAAACCAAAAAAATTAAAAATTTATCAGTTTGAAAAATTGTTCAACTTTGAACCACTGACCAAATCCAAAATAATTGAGCAAATTCAATAAACTAAACATTTTCGGGCTAGAGGGAGTTCCCTTAATTAAATTTAAATTAAAGCGGTCAAAAATCGACAATTAATTTGTGTTTTTGACAACGCTAAATTCGCCAAACCGGCCACTGTGCGCCGAATCCGAATGCAAAGTTTGAGAGGCTTTTTCATGGCGTTACTTCACAGCTGGCCGCCAAAAGCTGGTGAAGGTGAACGGTTGTGTAAAAGTTTTTTTAATGAAATGTTCTGAGGAGGGACAGAACCCACACCACGTGCGCCTGCAGGCACACACACTTCCACTGCACCGCCACACCCGGACATAAAATTTAATATAGTTACCTTAAAATTTAATGTTTTAAGAAATTTTTTTATCTAATTTTGAGTATCGCCTTAGAACGGACTTTGTAGGTGAATTTATTAATAATTATTAAAATGATTAATAAATGCTTTCCTGTAAAATTGGAAAAACACACTTGTGCTGTTATTTTTAATTGTCACAGATATACGTATTAAAAACTTTAAAGATTGAAGTCACACTTGAAAACAAGAAAGAGAATTTTCACTGAAGCCAATTTATTAACTAATTGCGCCTACAGCAGCTTTATACTTAAGTTATACGATCTCAATAAATTGTATAAAACTGGGGACGAAAAAATAGTTATTTTAAAAATGTTCTAAGAAAGTCAGTCAAGTTTCCTTGTAATATACTTTGTACCTGCAGCCGAAGTCTGCAGTAGCAGCTAAAAGCAGCGCTGAGGCAGCGAATATTCTTTTGGTCATAGCTTGAGCATCGCTTATCCGATCTCTATCAATTCTTCAGCAAATCGATAAATAATCTTGGTTACTGCATTTGTACTAAATTTGATTACTACTTTTTGAAGGTACGAACCACCTTTTCCTGCTTAAAATTGTCAAATGATTAAAACGCATGAAAGGAATCTCCAACATGAACATTAAACACATTGTCAGGCATGTCCCACAATCTTTTAAAAACCTGAAATCAACTGTCAGTGTTCCTGAAACCTCCTGTGGTTGTTACAAATTTTGTGGACGCATTTTGTGGAATATATGACAATCACATTTTAGGAGTTTTAATTTCTTTTTTATTTTAGTGTAGTTTGGATTGGTGATCTAAAAATCCATTTAAAAAGTTTGTTCATGGCAACGTTTTCTCTTACGGAACATTGAAAATGGATCCGTACAAAGGTTGTCAATTTTTTATCGATATATCGATATTTTTGTTGGACGATAAGGGTTATTTCGATATGATATTTTGTATGCCGATATAGGCGGTTATCGATATTTTTATAAACGATATATCAAATTATAATGCTAGCCTGATAATGGATGCAGAAATACGTTGCAATATTAGGTGTCAGTATTAGAATCATTGAAGCCAATAGCTTATAGGAGAGCTAGTGCGGATGAATTGTTCGTGATGTCTGAAAGTGCATTTCGATACTTTGCTCTCTTGACCTCAGCTTCGGCAAGCGTTTAAATTGTTTATATGTAAATAGCGAAATGTCTTCGGCTCCTGGGGGTATCAGGTGACAATTGCTTACTGGCAGACACCCGAAGCAGAATAACTGGAGAACACATTAGGCGGGTTCTCTTAAATTTTTCACTTGATATTTTTTTAAGCATACTTATGCTTAGATTATAATCTGTTAGTCTTTAAAGCCTACACGTAGATAAGATACACATTTAGTTCGTCACAATACTTCACATGAAAAATAAAACGTAAGAAATGCTTTGAATCAGAACAATTTTGAACAAAAGCCTTTCTTATACGATGTAATGTGCCCAACAAAATTTGTATCTCTTTTGAGTACACGCTTTTAAGGTTTAAAGAAAAAGAAACTCTGACTATTAATGTAATTTAAAAAAATTTACAGTGTAGTTTCAGAAAACTATTGGAAACTGTTGAAAAGATTAAATCTTCACTAGCAGTATTATGGTGAAGAAGTTCTTTGAAAGCTTTTCAGTTTGCTTAAGCGTTAGAAAATGACGATAACATCGATATATCGATGTTTTTGAAGGCGATATATCAAATATCGATATTAAAAATTTGGATTTTGATATTATCGATATTGATATTTTGAGAAATATCGACAACCCTAATCCGTACATATTGTCCGTCCGTCTGTCTGTCTGTTTTAATTATGAAGTGAGAAATGGCTTAAAATAGAAGTGCACCTACTGAAACATAGAACTCCTAGAGAAGAGGCTTTTCCATATGGAAAAGCAGTCGGATATAGCGACATAGAAGTAGCTTACGTTTCATCAGCATTTAAATGTGGATTGTATCAGTTCTGAAGTTTTTATTACGATATTGTTTCCCTCTTTAAGGGCCCTCTTTTAGCAATATTTTAAGCTATCAATGCAACCGAGGTATTTTTATAGTATATAGTTAGGAACTCAGTGCATACCAAAAGCTCTTTAAGCATTCGGTTAAAAACTACAAAAAAAATGATATTCCAAAAATGATTTGAATTATTTTAAAACCTACAAACCTGTCATGGAAGCAAAAATGCAATAGCTACCAGTCAACTGTCAGCCAGTCAAACTAACATTTCTGGAACACCGACATTTGGATTGGTTGTATTGAAAACAAATGACCCCGAAATCCCCAGAGATTTTTGGTACACATCGGTGTGGGGGTATATATACAAATTTGAGATTTACTTGAAACCAAGTTTAAAGTCAATCAATTTGTCGACGTATTCAACCATTTTACCCTCCTTGTGGTCCGTCCAGTATTGGTCAAAGCATCAAATGTTTGTGTTTAATGAATAAATGGTTGCTATTTGAAAGAAATAGCGCATTTAATGTTGATAAGCACATCAGACATCGCCAATGCCAACCCGGCATCCTAAAGCTCTAAAAATAGATTCCTAATTTCCGATTCTTTTAGCTTAGCAGGCCTTTTGAATTCAATATCATACACCTAGCTGTGACCTCACATGTTGATATTAGAGTACCGAAATATGCCAATTAAATGCCTCTGAGCATTCCAAAATTCTCATTTGTGTCAGTTCTCATACGTGTGTTAAATTTTGCTCAAAGTGGGTAGCTGCTCATCACCATGGCACATTCAATGGTGCGGCACATAATTTGGTACTGATATTAGCTGGCACATGCATAGACGGGACCACAACGTACCACAGCTGTGGTGCACAGAAATAGGGACTATTTATTGTCTGTTGGTGGCGCCCTTTGTTGAGACCAAAAATTGCAAATTATCTGTGACAAGGTGCCAGGTACAAGCTAATAAAGGTCTTGCTCACGCCAAAAAGCGTTCCTTTTCGATATTCACAACTCTGCATTGGAAATGCTATTTATTAAAATGTATGCTGATTCTTGCAATCACATATGAGGTTGCTCTTTCGCCTGACTACATTTAATTAAAATTTTACGCAATCAGTTGGCCACGTCAATGTATGCATACGACTGTGCTGGCATCTCTCAAACTCATCTGCATATTGCTTTGTTTTGGTTCGCATTCCGATTGGGCAAGATGCTGTGGTAATGATAACCAAATGTGATTTGTATCTGAAACCAAATTGTCCCTTTGTTCAACGATTAGCAACTGCATCTTGCACACCAGATTGTGGCCCGTAGGCGCTCATAAGACCGTTTAATCCGCTTGACTGGCCAATTGTTTTCATCATCATCATGTTACTCCGCATTAAAATTTGCATTTGGCGAAATGAGAATTTCATTCAAGCTCACAACCAAATGCATTATCCTTTTTGTTTACCCTGTTGATTGTATGCCACAACTCAGTGTGGGAGATGCGAACGCAGTTATAGTTAAAAAATATGTATATATGCAAAAGTATTAATGCTTCATAAAGAGGGTAAAACTGTTTAATTATGCTCTCATTTAATGCTTTTAATTGCAGTTAAAGCGCAGCAAAGTAGGCTTTAATGAAAACAAAAATAATAATAATGAAGGAAAGCGCTGGGCCAGTAAAACGGATGCTCGGTATGTGTTCAATATTGATTAATGGTTGCTGCAAAATAAAGATCAACCATTAAAAATACAATGATTAAATACATTTCTCAGCTTTAAAAATTTGTTCCCTTTTCAAGGTACATGAATTTTCCGACTTTACATTGTACTACACGACGGGGAATACCAAACGCATAATAAATGAACACATCTATGGCCATTTAAGCGAACAACGTAAAAGTCTGTTATTGAAAACTTAAAAATAATGGGGAAAAACCTAATTTCAAAACGGGGAGAGATTCCTCTAAATGCCATTTCAACAACGCGTAAGACTATGAACCATCAACGACATTTAAAACAAAAAATTTAGTATATTTGTTAAGGAAATGTTAAATTGGTGTCCGAAAGCCGCCAAATATGCTGAACTGCTGGCGAATCAGGTGTTTTGTCCAAATACTTTTTTAAGTACAATAAAATCAGAGCTAAAAAATTATGTTATGGTCTTCATTTTGATGGCAGTTCAGGCTGTTGTCTTTAAAAAGGCCTCAGCGGACATGCAAACTAACTACAAGTTTCACCGATCGTTTTTTTCCGGTTATTATATTCGGGTCGTGGGATATCGGTAACGGTACTGGTTACGGTTATTATGCTAATTCTGTTTCGGTTTTCGGTAACGGTTATTAGTATGAAATATCATTTTGACAAATCTTGCAGCCAAATGCGGCCCCATTTGGAATCTCATTTATTGAGTAAATCTACTAAGCTCCAATTTCTTATATGCACCTATTTTAAAGTTTAACATTATAAGTTTTAACTAAAAGATAAGAAACTACTTCATCCACAGAAGTATCGTGCTATGTTTAAATAATTAGATAAATGTACATTGGTTAACGTTTATAATATCTGACACTAAACATTACATTTTACAAACATATTTGCATCTTCTTTATGTTATGTTTGTTGTTTGTTATACTCCGTACCGAAGGTACATCTATATATATAAATGTGTACGCCCGACTGACATATTATCAACGCCCATCCTAAATGTCTAATCCGGGTGCATGTAATAACGCCCGCTGACATAACGCCTGCGGGCGTTATGTCGCTCTTAACAGTGACATAGCGCCCGCGGGCTTTATTTCACTTTTGAAAGTGTCATAACGCCCGCGGGTCACTATGTCACTTTTTTCGGGCTTTATAACACTTTACGCCCGAAAAGATAAAACCAATTCTGAGTATATTTTGTATACACTTGTACAAACGAAACTCATCATATTTTATTTATTGAAATATTTAAAGGTTATTTTCAACAATTTGTCTGCAATAGGGGCAGAGCAATTGCGAATTGTTCTTTTTGGCCTTTTCTACCAATTTATTTAAGCATTCAGAACAAATTTTGAAATGATTTGTCTGTTGTCCGTCCGTATGAACAAACAGATCTCAGAGATGGTAAGAGATAGAGGTTTGACATGTATGGGACAAATGCTTCTTATACTTGCAGACAGATCAAGTTTATTTTTAATTTTTGCCACGCCCCCTCCCGCCCCCGCAATTTAAAAAAAACGTCATATCTCCCACAGTTTTGTAAATAGATGATTCGTATCTAAGATAGTTAGTCATTAGCAATATGTATCGATTTGCCGAAGAAATTATAAAGATCGGATGAGTGGTTCTCAAGTTAAGAGCAAATAAGTGAATCACCCCCACCACCCCCTCCCACACTTTCACAACCAACGCCGCACAATGTTAGAGAGAGAGAGAGAGAAAAGAAACTTAGAGATGAGCGCAGCAGCTGCAGTGCATTCAGCTCCTTCTCCAGGTACAGAGTATGTTATAGTCGGGCTTGACCGACTTTCACTTGTTTTTATACACTTGAAAAGTATATTATAATTTTGCCCAGAAGTTTGCAACGCATAGAAGGAATCGTCTCCGACCACATAAAGTATATATATTCTTGATCAGCATGACGAGCTGAGTCGATCAAGCTTTGTCCGTCCGTCTGTCCGTCTGTCCGTCCGTCCGTCTGTCTGTTTCTACGCGAACTAGTCCCTGAAACTTTGCACAGAGTCTTCTTTTTACTGCACGCTGCTAATATGTCGGAACCGACCGGATCGGATGACAACTTCTTGTACTAGCTGCCATAGAAATGTTCGTTCGGAAAATGGGTTTTAGTAAGAAAAACTGTTTTGTTCTCAATATTACTGCTCTCAAACACGGTCATGGGTAATATGTAATGTTTTTAAGCTGATCTGCGAAGTTTGGTCGAAGACGCAAACCGTTGTGACAAGCTATTTCAAGTGTATCAAAACTTCGGTACAGACGAAGTTAGCTTTGCCTTCTCGTTATTATTAAGGCTAGTTTCTCAGATGCAGAAAAAATTGTCAGAGCCCATTTAATTACATACATAGCTCAAGATCTTTTTCGGTATGCTTCTAAAGTTGTAATGGATGGTATGTCATTTACCCAATGTATACACTCCATTCGAGTTCAAACCTTTAAAGCCGCCACAGCCTACGGACAAACAGCTCTAAGCCTTTGCAGTCTCCACAGCCTATTATGGTAGTGTCTCCTCCGGTTTACTGAGGTAGCTTCCGTTGCTCGCATCGCTGGTGTTGTCGTCACCTACCAGCTACTTTTAAATCCGTATTAAACTAATAAGCCCAGCGAGTATGATCCGCCTCTAGTCCATGTAGCTGTATGAATAATGCCTCTGGTTTAATGTGCTAATTCTAATCTTCCGATGCGTTTTTGGTTGTCGCTATAGCAGTATGTCTAAGTGGTCAAGTTCTGCTCCAGCAGGCCAAAAGAAACGACACTGCTTATATCTCCAGCCCTACAAAAATGCATCCATGAAAGTGACCATGGCATTGTATATAAATTAGCAGTCAATTTTAGTAAATAAATTCATATGTATGTAAAATGTTCATTGTACGAAAATCGAAATTTTTACTAGTAGAGAGCTCAGGATCGGAATTTCGGTACGAACGATTTTAGTAGGAGTAAAATTTGATCTCAGCGTCACGTGACACTGACGTCACTCATATTTTGTGTTGTTGTTTTGTGGAGTTTTCGGCAAACACACACAGACATAAAAGGGATCTGTATGGGACCTGGGTGGGATCGGGTTGGTACCTGGATGGCATCTGTGAGGGATCTGTGTGGGACCTGTGTGGGATCTGGGTGGGCTCTGGGTGGTATCTGGATGGGGTCTGGAAGGGATCTTGGTGGGATCTGGAACGGATCTGGAAGGGATTTGGGTGGGATCTGGGTGGGATCTGTATGGGATCTGTATGGGATCTTGTGGGACCTGGGTGGGATCTGGGTGGTACCTGGGTGGGAGATCTGTGTGGGATCTGGGTGGGATCAAGGTAGGTATCTGGGTGGGATCTGGATGGGAACTTGTTGGGATCTGGTTGGAATCTGGATGGGATTTGGGTGGGACCTGGGAGTGATCTGGACGGGATCTGGGTGGTATCCGGAAGGGATCTGGGCGGGTTTTGGGTGGTATCTGGAAAGGATCTGGGTGGGATGTGGATGGGATCTGGGCGAAATCTAGGTGGGATCTGGGTAGGATCTCGGCGGTATCTAAGTGGGATCTAAATGGGATCTAGCTTGGTTGGACTTGGGTGGGATTTGGATTTCTGGATTTTGCGGACTTACACTCCAGGTTAATTTTCTACTTTCGCAAGAGTGCCCTTGCTGATTTAAATACCATTGAGAGAGCTTGCTATTTTTTTAAATAAGCTCTTAAACTAAGCATCATGTTTAACATCAAAGACTCGTGAGTGCTGGCGACACTCACACCTTTTTTTTCAAAAAACTAACCAAAAACAATCAAATACACTGTTTCCGTCTGCTACAATGTCAAATAATTTGAAATCGAACAAAAATGAGCAAAATCTCTTAATTAGACCACACGAGAAGTACAATTTATATTTCGGGAACTGGTCACACCAATGTCCATTAGACTGAACGTCCCTTATATGAAAAATATTTTTTTTGGAAATGTTTTGTTCCTCAGGGCGCAAAAAATACGTAATAAATTCTAGTTAACGTAATGAAAAACAAAACTTAGAAATTTTAACGTTTAGTACTGGCGCCGTGGGTTTAAAGATACTTCATTAAATTTCCATTTCCCCTTTTTCATTTTACTATTTCATTAAAGCAAGCTTTGAGATGCCAAACGTTTTTGTTCAATTTAAAAACGGTTGCTGTGCCAGAGACAATCAATGCTGTGCCTGAATTAATACTGCAGGATCGGTATGTGACATACCGTGAGATGAAGTGATCCTTGGGCGTAAGCATTTTTCACCGGATATTCCATGTTCCGCTGGCTTTGCTGGCGTGGAATTCTTCATAATTTATCGCTATGCTTTCAAGGTTTTTTACTAATCATGGATACGCATATGAGCCGAACAGAGACCAAAAACTAACATAGACGAGTCGACATTACGAGTCATTCCACAAAAGTTGTTTGCTGGCCAAAAACTTTAATTTAAATGGCCGGCCAAAAAATTAAAAATAAATCAAAAAAAGTATAAATTAAAAGTGGTTATTCAAATTTATTCATAATAGTAGTTCTTCTGCTAGGATTGGATTGTCTGTGTTCTTCGATGCATTGAGGAAGGTGCAGCATCGAGTTTTGTAAAGAGCTCATTGAAGTCCTCAGCTAGTTTCACGCCTCTTTCTCCGACATCATTCACAACTTTGAGGCTTTTCAGTAAATAAACAGTCCATAAAATTCCTTTCTCTGTTGCAGTACAACTCTTTATCGCGACCGCCATTCTTTCCATGAGCTTCTGCACACAGTTCTTCCTAGTTTCCTGGTAAGCCCAAATGACTTGAAGACACCATCATTTTGAAGGATAGTGAGGTTTAGGCTGACCCTTAATGAGTATTTGCATCCTCTTGGATTATGCAGAAGAACCGCCAATACATCTTTTTTAGATAGCTTTGCTGAATTCAGATCTGCCCGCAAGGCGCCAATCAAATAAATGCTGTTCGAATCCTCTATATCCCACCTCTGCATAAAATATTTTTTAAAAATAGATTTTAAATTTAAACAACAATGTTTGGCATCTCAAAGGTTACTTCTACGAAATAGTAAAAATGAAAAAGGGGAAATTGAAATTTAATGTAGCAACTTTAAGCCCACGGCGCCAGTATTACACCTTAAAATTTTCAATTTTTGTTACCCATTACGGTAACTAGAAATTATTACGAATTTTTTTGGACATTGGGGAACAGAACATTTCCGAAAAAAAATTTGCCATATGATTATGTTCAGTCTAATGTCCATAGCTAAAATCTGGTTATTCCAAAAAAAAGGTGAATGGAATGGAAATTTAAAGAGAAGGTTTTCGTTGGATTATTTTTGACAACTTTTGACGTGGATTATGTCAAAAAGAGAGTGTAGATAAGCTCAGTTCTTTGTATGGCGATACAGCACCATCAAAACGCACTGTATATTGCTGGTATAGAGAATCGTAGTCGTAGTTCGCTCAGCGGCTAATTCTGTGAAGTTCCAAAATCGGTTAAGATGCCAGAAATCATCGATGCTGTGCGTAATTTGATAAAGCAAGATCATCGTCTACCAGCATATGTAAGATTTTAACACCTTGCCGTAAAAAATGTTTTTTCGCGTTGGACTCCGAATAATTTGACAATCGCTCAAAAATTTTATGGAAAAATTCACTGTAAGCAACTTTTTTTGGTATTACCAGAATTCAGCTATTGACATTAATGTAACCAGTTCCCGAATTATAAGGTTAGGTTCGCCCAAAAAAAAACAACACAACAACAATACCTGAAAGCAAAGACACAGCCTAAAAGAGCACAAACTTTTCTTCATTTCCTGAAATTGCCATAATGATACTCTGTACCGAGTATAGAGTATATTAAGTTTGTGCAAAAGTATGTAACGGGGAGAAGGAATCTTTTCCGACCCTCTATTCTTGATCAGCATCAACAGCCGAGTCGATATAGCCATGTCCGTCTGTCCGTCCGTCCGTCCGTATGAACAAACAGATCTCAGAGATGGTAAGAGATAGAGGTTTGACATGTATGGGACAAATGCTTCTTATACTTGCAGGCAGATCAAGTTTATTTTCAATTTTTGCCACGCCCCCTTCCGCCCCCGCAATTTTGAAAAAACGTTATATCTCCCACAGTTTTGTAGATAGTTATTCGAACCTTCTAAAGATAGTTAGTTATTAGCAATATGTATCGATTTGCCGAAAAAATGATAAAGATCGGATGAGCGATTCTCAAGTTAAGAGCAAAACCAAATAAGACGCTGACGGAACACTAACACATAACCGAATTACCATATGGACATTAATGCATACAACCTTTTTCCCAAACATGAAGTCCAAGTGTGCTTAAACTCTTAACTGGTACAGGGTATACATTTATTACTCACTTAGTTGTTAACTTTAAGTCCTATTTTTGACATTTTCCTGCTTAAACAACCAAGTTATGGCTTCAGTTTAATTAAGACTTTTTGCTGGTAACTTTAAATAGTTGTTTCAAAGGCACTAAGATTTGTATTTACTGTAAGTGAAAGATTTTCCAAACATTTCCATGCCACCTTCTCCCTTGATTCGACTCAATGTTTACCAATCAATTCTTTGAACCTGTGAGTTGTCCATTAAATTGCTATAATTTCCTTGGAAGTACCACAAAAATTCCATCAAACAGGATCCGTCCCCCTGCTAACCACTTCAAAACCGCCTCAGGCTGCTTCACCATGAAGCTCTCGCAGTTTTGTCTACATTCTAAATTTGGACATTTGCATTGGCAACATAATCAACATCATTGACCTTTTTTATGGCTGCGTCACGCGTTTTTTAATAAATTGAAAGCGGCACTCAAAAATGTTTACTTCCTGGATTCCAACAACAACAACAAAAATCAATGCTCCAATAAGTCAGCGGCAATAACCATTCAAGATGTCACCAGACTACGCTTGGTGCTTGGGCTTTTGAGAATTCGCTTCTTCGTCTTCTATTTTTTTCCGTGAGTGCGTCCAAAGGAGGATACAATTGAATTTCAATGTTGGCAATTTAATTTCTTTTGTTGTCAACGGCATAAACATGACGAGTGGAGAACGAGAGCGACCAACTGTGGTTGCCATTGTATTTGTTGTTGTTGTTGTTGTTTTTGGCATTTCGTTGACAGCAGGACAATGGCAAAACACGCTGGGATATCCGGCATACAAAATTAAACAAACAATGACAAGACAAGAAGAAACTCAGCTGAGGAAAACTGCGTGAGGAACTGACCCCAAAAGCAAGGAGAGTTCACATAAAAGGAGTAGGGGGACGGAAGTCTAAGGCACAGCAGGCGCTGCTGGCTGCCACAATGTGTGGGGATACCACACTGGCCGAGTAGAGCTTCAAATAATATAAAAGCAATTTGCCCGCACACAAAAGTGCCCAGAGAAAAGCAGCGCAAGGTCATGCCGAAAAAACACAGTCTTACTACCAATGGAGTGCCTGCTGTGGACCAGCCGAGTCCGTGTCCAAGTTCTCAGTCAGGCAAACAAAACAAGCCAGTCAGGTTGAGGCTCACGGCAGACTGCACAAAACTGAACTTGATTTTCGGTTGCACCCAGCCTAGAGCTGACCAGAGGGGCGGAAAGCCACAGCATAAAACAATTGTTTGTCGTTTGCTACACTTTTGTGAACAGCCGCCTGACCCAATAAGCAATGAAGTACCCGCACTTGGCGGGGCAGGCGGAAAGGATGCGGAAAGCAAGCCACTTCATACACAACAAAACAGCAATCAGCGGGAAAAAAAAAACAAAACCTTACCAAGGCCAGAAAATGGTGGTTAGGTTGCGGATCAAATGTCCCTGCTGCCATCACAACCCAATTGCTGTTGTTTTACCTTTTATCAAACGAGCTATAAGTGGATTTCTAAGAAATATTAAGTTATGGTCGGTCTCCATTGGGAACAATTAGCACACTTTCAGCTCTGCAACAAATCTGGAGTACAAATTTTTAAACAGTGCTTGACATGAAAGCAACTGAACTCAACCAACTACCCAAGAATGTACGGGTGGCCATTTTACTTTTACTTATACGGAAATCTGTGGTTGCTAGATCACGTCTTCCTTTCTCCATGAATAAAATCCACTTGGCATTGAGCTGTCGGTTTCAACTGCTTAAGCAATACCGATTTTACTTAAGCCAGATTGAGTAACCAAAGATATAATTGACGTATTCCGCGTAACCTTATTTACATAAGTTTATATAAAAATTGAGAACATCACTGATTTGTAGCCTCTTAGCAAAGAAAATCTAACATAGATTTTTTAGTGATATTGGGCTTGTTAATATAATACCGCATCACTCGAGTTCAGTGGAAAGATTATTGCAAATTTATTCTTGATCAGGGAGCAAGTTGTTCTGCTGAACACGGCTCCATCCTGACAAAGATAACATTGATTGTGACAACTCAAAATTTTACTCAAAGTTTTTGTCGATATATGAAAACAACTTTAGAGGGAGACGGACATATTTACAAAAATTACTCAAAGAGTCGAAAAATGACTCAGAGAGCCAATATGACAGCACACAGCTGACTAATATCTGAGTTCTATGTTAGATTTTCTTTGTTCTTTGACGTTGAGACTGTTTAGTCCAAGGTCCCAATCTCAATTCGCTGCAAAGAAAATCTAACATAGAAGCACACTTTGCTGCGTCGTCAACATTAAAGGGAACATTCATTGTGACAACTCAAAATTTTACTCAACATTTTTTATGACATAGGAAAACAAGTTGGTTAGAGGGTGACGGATATAATCAAGGCATACTAAACAAGGTAGGCTCACTCGCTCTCTGAGAACTCCGCGAGTGCGAGAGAGTAATATATATTTCAATACAAAGCCTACTAAGCTACTAAGTAAAACACAAAAAATTCGTCCGCGGAGATGCTTTGCTTACAACAGTTGCTTACTGACTGAAATTTAACAAGTTGTCATGAGAGAGAGAGAGAGTGAGTGAGCCTACCTTGTTTAGTATACCTTGGATATAATCACAAAAATTACTCAACGAGACAAAAATTGACTCAGAGAGGCAAAATGACAGCAAACAGCTGACTAATATCTGAGTGAAATGTTGACGACGGAGCAAAGTGTGCTTCTATGTTAGATCTCTTATCTTTGTTCGCTGACAATAAAATTTTTTTTATAATTCATTGAATTTCACAAGGAAGATTTAAACATACAGCGATTTCTGATCCAATGAAGTCACCAGCGAATCACCAAATTATCACTTGTGAATATCATACCAATCCGAAGAGATGTGTCTATTCAAAACGCAAAATCTAAGCCTAAGGAATCCACCTAATTAATTCTTGTTGCTCTAGTTTTTTCATTCTCTCAAAACGAAGTGTTCAGAGTCATGAACTAAGTGAGCGATATGTTTGTACTTTATAGGGTAGGAGATACTTCCTTCTTAATGTTATATGCAGTTGCACGAACTAAGTTTTAATTCTTAGAGTTTAAAACAAAACTAAACAAAAGTCCCTGAGCAAGAGTCACCGAAAAATAATCACTGAACAAAATTCACTTAACAAGAGTAACTGAAACAGAGCTACTGAACCAGAGAATCTGAAAAAGAGCAACTGAAGAGAAACCACTACTACTAAAAGAGTCATTGCAAAAAGTCACTGAAAGTGGCTAAACAAGAGCAAGTGAAAGCAGAACAAGTACTCTTAACATGAGTAACTGAAAACATACGTGATAAAGATTATTTAAACAAAAGAAAGTAAACAAGACTCATTGGCCATGTTAAGCAGAACAACTTGCTCCCTTATTATGTATAAATTTGCAATAATCTTACCACTGAACTCGAGTGATGCGGTATCATAATAGCAAATTTTAGGTATCATGATAAAGGAGCATGTATATAGATGTATGATACTGCTCCCTCTAATTGCAGAAACTATTCGATGCATAATTGCATGCTCAGGGATTAATTTTTCTGCTGAACAAGCCCATTGTAAAAATATCACTGAGCAAGAGTTTCTAAAAAACCTGATTAAATCGAAAAGGCCAAGCTAGCTTCATCTGTGCCGAGTATATTATACCCTTGAAATTTTTTTTTTTTACTAAAAACACCTTTTCCTACCGATATTCATCCGATTTATACCAATCCTCGCGAATCTGTTCAAAAGAATGTCAAATTACGAAGCACAGAACTTAAAATAAAATTTTAACTAATGAGTTCCTTTCAGTAAGACCCATATTTCGACCGATAGTTCCTTAGGCAGCTATAAGATATAGTCATCCGATCCAGTCGGTTCCAACATATTAGTAGCGTGCAGTAAAAAGAAGAGTCTGTGAAAAGTTCAGCTCGATAGCTTTAAAACTGAGAAACTATTTTGTGGAGAATTAGACAGACGGATGTACAGACAGAAAGACAGTTGTACAGAAAATTGAAAAAGAGAACCAGTACTCTTAACGAAGCTCCCAACCATCAATGTTTCCGACATTTGAAAAAAAAACCTGATGTTTCCGATGTGTTCAAATACATCAATATTAATAATACACATAAGAACTAACAAAATAATATTTGTATTTCTACCGAGATCATTATAATTGACTTGTTGATGTGAAATATCTTCAATTTCTGTACGGAAGATTTTAGTAAGAGTAAAATTTGATTTCAACGTCACGTGACGTTGCAGCGCTGTGCTGACGTCATGCATATTTTGTGTTGACTGAACAGTGACTTGACCGTGACTCAACCGTGACTTGACAGTGACTCAACCGTGACTTGACAGTGACTGAACAGTGACTTGACAGTGACTTAACTGTGACTTAACAGTGTCTTGATAGTGACTTGACAGTGATTAAACAGTGACTAGACTTTGATTTTGACTTAACAGTGACTTTAAAGTGACTAAACAGTGACTAAAGAGTGACGTGACATCGACTAAACAGTGTCTTGATTAAACAGTGACTAAACAATAACTAATCAGTGACTTGACTAAAAAGTGACATGACTGTGACTAAACAGTGACTAAACAGTGACTTGACAGTGACTAAACAGTGACTTGAGAGTAAATTTTCTGAAAAGACAGTGTCTTAACAGTGTATTGACTAAACAGTGACTAAACAATAACTAATCAGTGTCTTGACAGTGACTAAACAGTAACATGACAGTGACTAAACAGTGACTTGACAGTGAAATTTCTGAAAAGAAGAAAGAGCACTGCAGTCAGTGATCTTGTTGTTGGTATTTCTACTCCCTGATTTTCTTCTTTTGAATGATTGTCAATGCTGATTTATATACACGGTGGTCCATCTAGTGTTTGAAATTTGAACTATTCATAATTAGATTTTAAAAACGTCAAATGTCATTCGGAGAGCGACTAAGGTTTAGTAAGAACTTTGACATTTAAGAAATGTGTTGCTATTCGCTTGAAGAAAGTAGGGAAATATTAAAAACATATTTCCAAAGTGGTGAGTCCTCGACTCAAACTGTGCGAAATTTGAAAAAAAAAAACATTTAACAAAAAAAAACTCAATTTGTGGATCAATTCGTGAAGCGAGTTCGTGAGACTGGAATTTTGGTGGATAAACCAACCCGTACGTGATGTTTCGATGTAAACATGCAAAACAGAAACATCGATGTTTTTGTCAATTAAAAATATATATGTTCACTTTTAACGTTTAGCCAACAGCAAACTTTTGCTCACTCACTCATAAAAAAAAGTTCACTATGCTTCGCATATCGAAAATCCAAATGCAATACTAGACTAATGGCCAAAGAAATACCAATCTTTTGACTTTATGAGCTAAGTTTTTTTTTTTGCGTCCTGTGTTCCTTTAACAACAACAACAACCAACGGTACACACAAACATAACAACAATGGCGCCATTAGTATCGGCCTGTGTCGCCATTTTCATGGCCTACCCATTCTCATGGGCGGATGTTAGATTTCCGGGGAACTGTCGGAAATGGCATTTTCAAAACGAAGAACATTTGGTTGGATCATGATGACGATGATGATGGCCAGCTGTTGTTTTGTATAATTTTCAGCTCAGGTAGAACACTGGCAACAACTTTAAGCGGCCCGGAAATTGTGACAAGGCAGCTTAAGCGACTTTAAGCCTGTGATTGGCCCCTAATGCAATCTCTGCCTTGCCAATGGCAATGCATTCGCATTTCAAGTGGCAAAACACTTACTTAATGGAAATTACTTGAGAGTCTCCACTCGATGGGGCAAGAGCCGTCACGTGCTTGAGATGGATAGGGGTGGTAGAAGGACCGAAGCCACTTGAGTGTGTCATGTCCGCACGATTTTTGCTAAAAATCATTTAACGGCAATGTGCCTGTGAGACATCCCCAAACACAGGCAAACAAACATTGTCAAACAGATGCGAATGGCTGGCAATTGATTGAGTCGACTGTTTAAATTTTTACTTGCTCGTTGTCGGCAGCAATGTCACAGCACGTAATGTGTACGTGTATACCCCCCGCCCCGCCAAGCTGGGTGTGTGTGTTTAGCAATTTCAAAATTGTTGTGTTCAATCAGAATCGTTTTGCCAATGCACAGACTGGCAGGCAGGCCGGCAGGAGACAAGCATCAGCATCAAATCATCACCAACGTCAACTCGTCTAGTGGTGTCCTATTTGCCAGGCCAGAGCTTTGGACAGCAGCCGTAAATACAGCAGGAGCAGGCAAAATGATGTCTGACCAGTGAACTGTGAACCTGACAGTTGATGCCGCAGCAAGTGGGTCATTCTATGTACATTGTTTATTCAACAATGGCCGTAAGATAATGCTTGCTTAGATCGTTCAGGTTGTAAATTGTGTAAAGGATGAGAGAGAGAAAAGTATCCCCAAATGTACAGAGAAAGTTCATTACTATTGTAACTTTCGCCAAAAAAATCATATTCAGTTCCTAAATTTAACCTACCTGCTTAATCACAATTAAGTAATACATTTTAGAGTGCTTCATTGGCAGCAAGTAAACAGATCATACTTCAGTTCAGGCCATCTTGTCTGTTTGTCAACCAAAGACAATTCTAATTAAAATTGTACCTGTTTTTGGTGGCAATGACGAATTTTACTCATAAGATTAATTTCATAATCTTTCGGAAGCTTGTAATACCCAAATGGTCTATGGTGTTCATAGTCAATTGCTGGTGCAAACATGATTATAAACCGCGAACCAAGGCTTCGTTGACAAAACTGACAACGCTAATCTGTCTTTTTTTAGACTTATATGAATAGATTTGTGCGTGAGTCTAAATATGGTACTCCATATCACGGTTTTTTTGGCTGTGGCATACCATCTCTTAGGGACATGCAATAAGCCCATACTAAACCCGATTTTAATTAAAATCTACCGTGCGCTTTAAAGATCAAGAACGGAGGTTTAACCCCTTCTGAAGGTACCTTACCCGTTTGCACGATTGAAGTGAATTTTTAATTTTGCGTTCCCAATGACCCAGTCAACATTTTCTGAATTTTGGAGAATTTTATCTTAAACCATTAAAACTAATTTAAAATTGTTGTCGTTGTGTGTTGCAAGTACAAAAGTACCCATAAACACGAACCGAAGCTTCATTTAAAAAACTGGATGTGAGGTGATGCTTACAGGAGACCCTTTCATCAAAATAGAAGAGTCTTATGCTGTATAAATTTTCAGGTAAAAGTTTGGTATCAAGTGGGCACGGGTTATCGTTGTCCAATCTCAATAATATTTATTTTATGAGTCAATGAGGTCCAACAGAATAAAAATAGAGGGTATGCGTATTTGATTTCGCAAAAAAAATGTTTCCTTATGTTTTTGGGACACTCTAATGTGCACATTAACGAGAGCGTAAGTTAAAGTCGGCTCTAACCGACTTCGATATTCCCGTTACTCATGAGAAGAAATGTTTAATAGCGTTCCTGTGTTCCTGAGTGAAAACATCTGAAAAGTATGCAACATTTTTAAACTCGGCTATTTTATATCCGTTCTTAATCAAAATTTCAGGGATTATAGCAGGGTTCGTAAATAACACACAATGTTCAAAACATCGAGTTCTAAATTATATTCCTGGGTATGGTTTTCAAAGTATGCTTTGCATATGTGCTTGTGATTGAACTCGTACTGAAACAAAATACAGCTATTATTTGATATTCTGAGCAAAATGTGAAGTCCGAAAAAATGCGATACAAAGGAGCTGGCCTGGTAACAATTGGACGATTCATATAAAGATGCTAGCAGCTATGCAACAAAGACTTGGCAAATACTTCTAGAAATATATAAGAAAGGCAGCATAACGGAACCGTCAAAAAAACAAACATAAAGAGAGAGCTGAAAATATCGCGTAACGAATATTTAAATTTGCTTAAACAACACCATATAAACATATATAAACATAATATACTCAAAAGGGCATTTAATTTGTTTTCTGGGTGGTTGCATTTTAACTAGTGTTAGTTCTTTTTTGTCGTTTTAAAGGATTTAAGGCAGGGTTTGTCTGGAAGAGCGACTGCAAACAAAAAGCGGAGCAAGCCAGTTCCGGCCTGCAGGCCGGCTACTGAAATGCAATTTGCGCTCTTGGCATGCGTTTGTCTCGTGCTGGTGTGAATAGCGAATAGCCAGGCGTGGCCTTCGTTGATTTAAAGACTCATCTTATTCGGTAAAGTGACTTGAAACATTCTTAATGCACTTTTTTATATTTTTCACCATTGGTCATCCATGGTATTTTATCGCGGTATGGTATTAGAAAATTTAAAGTTCTGCAGTCATCTAATTTTCAGTCTTGAATCACTGTTATATTAATATTTACCGGTTCTTTGGAGATCCTTGAGCTAGAAATACCCTGATGCTCTGGGACTTAAGATTTAATGATTGTTATCCGATATTACCAACCTCTGGCAGAATCGATATATTGCTGATTATTATGTAGATGTATCTTAAAGGTACTAATGTTCGTAAGCAATTGCGTAAGATATGAGGGTATTTCGAACTGCGAGAAAGGCGAATAACTGAAAGTCCTTTTTCTAAATCTAAAAGACTGAAAGAAGCTCAGCTATTCAAGCTAAACATTTATTTAACTTAAATTTGTAAGGGAAGTTCAGTTTGTAGTTACAGTGCTCATGCTCAAAATGTTATTGATTTCGTGTGTCCAAATGTAAAATGTTCAAAATGTAAAATAACATGTCAGTGTTGGTTATTCTGACATAAGTTTTACAAAACACTGTTCAATACATGTTTAATCACCATGTTATTTATATATAAATAACATCAGAAGGGCAAATTCGGGATGCACACACATCAAAGCCTTAGTGTTTTTGGCATTTGCTGCTGATGTCGGATTTGCTATGAGCTTGCCTTTCGATTCCCAAGCATTCATAGCAATTCTGTTATGAGGTAACTTTTGCCATATCGACTCGGCTGTTGGTGCTGATCAAGAATATATATACTTTATATGGTCGGAAATGATTCCTTCTGCCTGTTACATACGACACGACTTTAGTATACCCTTTTTACTCTACGAGCGAGAAATGGGTATAAAAAGGGGCAAAAGGGGATCATGAAGTTGTGCAAATGTATGTTACAAAAAAGAAGGAAACATTTTCGACCCTTTAAAGATATATATTTTATTAATAAAAAAACAATTTATGTGTGTGTGTTCATTTAGCACTATTTTGTTGCTGTCAGGGAGAAGAATAAGCTTGTACACTGTCCGTGTCTCAAAGGTCGTAAAGTATGGTTGCTCCAAGTTGCAAACTTGTTGATTTTATTTTGTGCTTCTTTTTGAAAAACCCATAAAAATGTTAATTTTAAATATATGTTTTTTAGATTTCCAAACTCAAGGCTCAAAGGTTTATCAGTATTGTTTTTTATAAGATGGCCAGATTCTCGAAAAAGATTTTCTATCTAGATTTTAGATTGATTTCTTTTCTAAGTGCAGGGTTTGTCCAGCAGAATCTATAACCGCTATCCATATGTTCTCCAGCTTTTTCAGGACGATCGGTCAAAAGAGAATTTTTGTAAAAATCAGATTTGGATATTTCACAACTTTTGACAAAAATCGGAATAGGGCGCAGGGACAAGTAGGGAGGAGAGTTATATCGTGTCTTTGGATTCGTTGTGGGCTCTTAGCTTGAGCAACCGACCAAGTAATAAAAATTTGAGAGAACACCTTTAATGACTTTGAGCTTTTGTGGATCATAGGCATGACCAAACGCTCTCTGAATACACGAATAGGCAAACATAGGTGAGATGCTCAGAAGAGAAAAAGACAACAACAGCTCAGCACAGCACATTAACACAACTAGACATACAGCTGACTTCGTGAATGTGTGAATATTGGACGCGGAAACGAGATGAAAGACCAGAATGACACTGGAAAGTTTAAGGATCCATGATCCAAACGGTTAATCACAAAGAAGATATACAAAAAACAAACTTTGTCTAGGCAGCTGCTCTGACAAGACGGAACCAAAATAATTTAAATGAAAATAAATTAAAGTTCAATTTTAAATAAAATATCAAGTGCACGTGGGAAAAAATTACAATAGACAACAACAACCAATGTGCAATACAAGAACAGATATGACGGTAAATAGCATTTAATTATTCTGTTTATATATGTAGTAAGTATTCGTTTTATATGTATGTGAGTACTTTTTTCCAAACTGAACAGACTCTCGGAACAAAGCAGCAAGGCTGCCGAAACGCGTAGGAGCAGCAACATAGACGCCCTAAAAGAACCCCTGAGGAAATCACATAGATATCTATGTTAGCATCAAATGATTTCTCTTGGCCCAAAACTGATCAATGTTGGAGTGGTCGACATGAAGTTCCATAAGGGTAAGAGAGTCTGAGGGATAATCACTCGGGGGTTACGTAGATTGGGCAACAGGATCGTGCGATTTGACCCAGCTAGATTTTATCTTGGGGCATTTTCCTGCGCTCAAACTCGGTGGGTCAATGCGGACATCCGAAACCAATCAAGTACGCACATCTTAAGAATGTTCGGAGAGAAGTCAATTGAGTGTGCCATTTTCAATTATCTTCGTCTCAAACACGCAACTCCAACTACTCAACCAAATGCCAGCAATGAAAACGCAACTCAAAAAATTGAAGATTCATGCTGGCAAGTCCATGTTAATCGATGCATACTTGTTATTTTACAACCCTTTTAAGGCACACCTCTCCGTTGACTAAGATATAACCCACTGACCTTAATGCAAATCCTACACACACACACACTTACACTCACATAATGCATAACTCAGCGACGCAAAGTTTCTACATAAATAACAAATTGAGAAACATCCAGTTCTGACTGTAACCCCGTCCTTGGCCCAGGTCAAAGATAATAATAATAAAAAACCGCTCAAAAGATATGCTGCCAAAAGGCAAAAACAAAAGGCAAAACTTGAAATCTTTCTTCTCTGGCATTTTCACCATTTTTATTTCATTTTGCGTGGAGCTGAGTGAGTTAGCGTTGGCATTTGTCAGTTGCTGGTTGTCAGCGCGTACTTCCTCCGCTCACTGGGGTCGGGTCAGGAGTTGAGTCTGCAACTTGCCGCAAGTTTTAATAAACTTGCCAAGTATTTTTTCTTTTCTCCTAGAAAGGTCGCCACAAACGTCACACACACACGCGCGCTCACTCACACTAGCACACAGTGTAAGGAATTGAGAAAAGTTTTACAACCAAACTCAAATTGAAGCAGTTAAAATGGCGTATTGTTTTGCCAAATACTTGACCAACTAGGACAGATTCTTAACTTTTAGCTATGACATTTTGTTGGATTTCAGTTTAATGTGATTTTTATGGACCTGTAAGCGACATCTGGTGGCGAACTCATACGCTAATTAGCTCTCTCTCTCTCAATTTTCAGCAATAGACATGCAAGGGTAATTCAATTCACGACTGAACCTATGCAGAAAACAGCACTGCACCTCCTAATTGTAACTACACAAACATTGGAACGAACCAATGCCTCTTCATGTACTTGCATACTTTCAGCGAGCACACACTGTTTCGCACTAATTAACGAAAATTTGCACTACAAACACAGCCTAGAGGC
Source organism: Lordiphosa stackelbergi (assembly GCA_018904235.1). Taxonomy (NCBI): domain Eukaryota; kingdom Metazoa; phylum Arthropoda; class Insecta; order Diptera; family Drosophilidae; genus Lordiphosa; species Lordiphosa stackelbergi. The sequence continues at coordinate 6,728 of JAEIFU010000682.1, read as the reverse complement.
TTCTGCTGTATTCACCTACATTTCAGACAGCTGAAACATCTACCTAAAATGCAAGCTAACACAAATTAAAGCAATAAGGTAATGGAATTTGTGCTTTTAAACAAAAAAAATAGTGAAACTGCAAACCATTATTTATGTATTTATTTTGTTTAAGTATTCAGCAATTTATTTATTTATAACATATTTAATTTGCTAGTCTCTCGGGTGTCTTTGGCCAAGCTGTTGCTTTTAACGAGACCATAAATTCAAAACGACTGCAGTTTTAATTAATCACAGAAAGGCTTCTTTCTATGTGTGTTTTTGTGTGTATGGTACAATATTATGTAGGTTTGTATTCATATACTTGTCTGGCAGACGAGCTTGGTCCAAAAGGAATGTCAATTAGGAATTTTGTGTGTTTTGCTGTGTCGGCTTGCATACGTTTATTTAAAAACTTACATCCAAAACGAGACGGGAACAATAGTTTAACTGCGCTTCTTAAGAAAAATGGAACCAATATTTCAGATTTGAAGGCATAGACCAGCGTTTATCCTGCTTAGCCGGGAGGAGCGGGACACATTTTGTTATGCCAAGAGAGCAAACAGTTTTTCAGTCGGAGCGCAAAGTTCTGTATCGGAATGCCACAGAGATTTTGCCGACGGTTGGTTTGTAAATCTCTCGAAAAATTCGATGGTGCCACGATGGTGTTTTATGATGTTATTTCTAAATAATATTTCAGTTTTCAGTCGCATTCTCTACCAATATAATGCAAAATTTTCAAAAATTTGTTGTCGCCAAACATGGGTTGTTAGTTTCCAAATCCTATAAGCTGTCATATGAGGGCGCCACTTCGACAAAAGGCGCTGGTGAGAAAAGAGCTTTGCAAAATCTCCTAACAAAACATTAGAGGTTTGAAACCAACCAAAAGAAATTTCTGTGGCACCTAAGAATTGGAATTCGGTTGGAATTTGGTTGGAAGAGGTTTCTGTGGCACCCCGATCGATTTTAAAATTCTAAATAAGAAAGATTACTCTATCACGGGGCAATCTTATAAAAGATTACATCAAGCAAAAATTCGAGAACATTTTAATCCCACAGCTAGATCATTTTAAGCATGTTCAAGCTTAATTTGAGCTCGATATGAAAGATAACTCTTCTTCCTTACCTCCGACATGCCATAGGGTCATAAGGACATATACATTTCAGAGACCACACCAGTTTTGGTTTATTTAAGATTTCTGAAAAACACAGAAATATAAAAACATCTGCGCTCAACTGGGAATGGAATGGCATCTGCGATGGCACGCCACCATCCCCATCGGTTGTAGCAGCATGTCTAAGAGACTACTTATATTGCTTCGCTCTCGCTCCCCAATTTATGGACATGTGATCTCGAAAGGGATTGTTCGAAAGGCATGGACCCATCCTTAAAAGCTTGAATTTTGTAGAATATCGTGGAAGTCAAGATTGAATTTGCAAGCTCATGCCGGGCTTACTCCAAAATTAATGAGAGCGTAAGTTAAAGTCGGCTCTAACCGACTTCGATATACCCGTTACTCATGAAAAACGTGTTTAACAGTGTTCCCGCGATCCTTAGTATGACCATCCAAAAAGTATGCAACATTTTTTAGGGTGGTAGAGGGGAGGGCATGGTTCACTTTTTTTGCTCATAACTTGAGAACCTGTGTTCCGATCTTTGTCATTCTTTTGGCAAATCAATTCATTTTGCTAACTACTAACTATCTCAAAGGTACGAATTATCTGTCTTTAAAACTGTAGGAGATATAAATTTTTTTTCAAATTGTGGGGGCGGGAGGGGGCGTGGCAAAAAATTTAAACAAACTTGATCTGCGTGCAGATAAAAGAAGCATTTGTCCCATACATGTCAAACCTCTATCTCTTACCATCTCTGAGATCTAGGTGTTCATACAGACAAACGGACGGACGGACAGACGGACAAGGCTAAATCGACTCGGCTGTTGATGCTGATCAAGAATATATATACTTTATATGGTCGGGAATTTCCTCCGCCTGTTACATACATTTGCACGACTTTAGTATACCCTTTTACTCTACGAGTAACGGGTATAAAAAGATTAAAAATATCTCGACTTTTTTCCCGTCTTTAACATCTATTTACCCGCCACCAGTCTTAGTAACCTTAGTTACTGTAAGAATTTTAGCAAGACAGCACAATGAATCAGTACGCCAATAGCTGCTAAAGGTGAACGAATGCATAACAATTTTTTTTCAAGAGCTTATAATTAAGAATCTCAAATAAGACCTGAAGCAAGTTTTTTGGATCCAAAAACGAATTTTTAATTACGTATTACTTGATACAAAAGTTTTATAACTTGATCCATCTGTAGATGTTTCGTTGTCTGGGTCAAACCGAGTCCTTTCGCACAGTACCATTTACACAAGGCATCATTAACTTTAAGGCGAACACAATCATTAGTTCCTCCTAGTAGTAGGGAACGAGCAATGAATAACGTTTCCTGAATAAATTGTATATGAACAGCATTAAGCCTAGTATCATTTTGTTACTGTTTAGGTATTTCACTCTAAAATTCATTTGTAGCTCTAAGATACTTAATTTGAATTGTAAACCCATGAAGCTGAAAATACGTAATACAAAGAATGTAACTCGATTCTAATTAGCTATGTATGTTAAATTCTCTCAATCACTCAATGTTACTTTCGCTCCCGTCTGCTCATGTGCGGCGAATTGGGCAGCATATCAAGCCATTGCATTTGGGCAATTAAAGTCATTCGAAAACTGAAGATCAAAGTGTCAAGTGTATTATTTGCCCATTGTGGTGCGTGTGTTGTTCACTTTATAAAACAAGTTGCTTTGTGCCTTACCGGCACGTTGGAAATAGTTTGCCATTTGGGCAAACATTTATGGCGCCCCCGGGTGGACAGATACACGGATATACTAGACAGCATTGGATCTCGGATCCCGTCGAATCATTGGATTCACACCCTTGCTCGAAATCAGTGCATTCACACCCTCGATCAGACATCGTTACCCATCACCTCGCTCGCAATCATTGGATCCCCCTCGTTTGTCGCTTGTCAGACATTGGCCCTGGAGTTCTACCGTTCCGTCCTCTGACGAACTTGGAGTTGCTTTCTTGAAAGCAGTCGAGGCTGTTCAACAAAGTGTATATGCGACTTAAAATCAGAAACTCAAAAGGTAGTTGTACTTGAAACTTGCTCTTCGAAAATTTTGGCAACATTTCAATTTCCTCACTTAGAGTAGGTGGTCGCATGTGACATGCCCCTCTAACTCACAACCCAAAATTTCCTCTATTGATGCCTGAAGGCACCAGATTTGTCGAACTGTACCTTCAGCACATTCATTGCAATAATTGTCACGCTTGACCACGAGCGTTAGTTGGTTTGCTACGACAAACAATGTGGCTAATAAACGTGAGACAGGAATGTAATGGCATTGTTCGCAAATGTGTGCATTGCTTTAATTAGGTTAGGTTAGGTTGTGATGGCTGAGGGCCCGCGCCCCCCCGCCCACGGCCGCTTTGGGCCCATTGCGATATTGCTTTCATTACAAAACCAAATTATTATCCCAAATCATGGGCAATCTACCCGCTGACCGATTACATGGCAATCGGCCGTTCGAAATTAGCGGAGTCGACTTATTTGGACCAGTTAAAGTATCTCTGGGTATACGGGAAAAACAACAAACAGCTCTAAGTGTGCAGTTACAATAATTCATACAAATAGATCCAGGGCTGCAAACCTAATTTATTATTTCGGAGTTCAGAACCCTATTTATGCAATGGTTAATGTTTCTCGTAGAGTAAAATGGGTATACTTAAGTTGGGCAAAAAAAAAAAAAAAAAAAAAAAAATAAATAACAACAACATATAAATATATGTATTTATATATTCTTGATCAGCATCAACAGTCAAGTTAATATAGACATCTAAGTCTGTCCGTCCGTCTAGATCCTTGGTGGGCACAGAATTTGCAATTTTGAGCACTGCAACAACATCTACAACAAACACAACTTCTGAAGTCATAAATTAAAGGAAAATGAACACATTTATTACTCTGTGCGTCACGACAAAAAAAATCTGTGTTTTTTGTTGTTTCTTTCATTACGAGAAAAAAATTATACACTAAGAGAAATTTTTGAGTGAATTTATTTATTCGTTTATTAGTTTTTCAAAATCAACTTTTTCTTTACTAATTGATGTTCACAGTTATCGCAGTTAATCGATATCAGTTCAATTGTTTTAAGTAACTAGTTACAAATATAAATATGTTAGTGGTTTGTAAATATACATATCCATCATTTATCATGTAATAAAAATCAAATCACAATCAAAACAAACTATACTTTTTCACACAGTGTACAAAATGATTTTGAAGTGTTTATGGAACAGTTATATGACGCGGCGTTTGTCAGTCAAAGCTCGAGCGGTTTGCTGTGTGTTTGTTGTTTTGTTTTATTGGGGGTCATAAATTAATTGCTCGCAGCGTCAAAAGTTGTTGTTGCATCAACGCTAGGCAAAATAACGGATTGAGTAGTCTGAGTAGCGTGAGCAGGATGCCCACCAAGGGTCTAGATGAACACCTAGATCTCAGAGACTAGAAGAGCTAGAGCAAATTTAAAATGTAGTCTGTTACTGTCTGACGCTGATCAAGTTTCTTTCAAATTCTTGCCACGCCCACGCGCGCCCCCACAATAAAACTCCCACTATATTTAAAATATCGATCTCAAATTTTAAACTTCAATTTTTATTCGTAATATTATTTAATTTATATTAAATATTATCCATGAAAATTTGATAAAGATCAGATGATAAATAGACAAGTACAAAATGTTGCTTACTTATCGGCTGTTCTCAAGGGCTTAGCCAGCATTCTGAAAAGGTGGGGCAGCTGTGCCTGAGCTTTTCTTAAATATTTCTTGAATTATAAATCTATGAACTCTAAATCTATGATTAAGGGGGGGTGGGGGGCAGCTGCCCCCCTTGGCTACGCCCTTGGCTGTTCTCCCTCATTTACACAGGAAGACTATTAAACCTTTCTTTCCATGAGTAAAGGGTATAACGAAGTCGGTAAGAGCCGTTGTTCGAGCCTAGGCTTGTTTCACTTTTACGAAATTGAAATGGAAAATCAATCAATTTGTTTAACGGCCTATACTCAGATGAGATAAAAATTTAGCTCACCATTTCTTAAACAGCTTTGAGATTTGATTGCTGTTGAAACGCTGTCTCACTTATATGAAATATTATGCCGAACTAAATTTGGATGTCATCTGAGTATTGGCCATAATATGCAAATCATTATTCAAATTGGCCGTGATCACCAGCACAAATCGATGATGAAAATCGATGGATCTATTTCGATTGTTGAGGTGAGCGAATGTGAAGTGCAACCTGCTAATTTTTGTCATTTTGGCTAAAATCAAAACGATAGCTTTCATGCAAACCATTTTTACCTTAAAATTTCATCAAAGCGTTCAACATAAGCCAATTAATTTTTTTGATGGATGATGTTTGATGTACAATGGTGAACAGGGCTAATTTCTTCATATTTATTTGCAGAAGACCTGAGTCGATGATGATTTAGAAAATCCGAAAACTTAAATCTTGGTCTTTTAGTTTTTTGCATTATTTAGTAAACTTGAATCAAGAATGTTGGTTTGTTTGGGGTTGTTAATTTTGGCCGTCTTTCCTCACTCCAGTCAAAACAGTTTTTGGCTGAGTTTTTCTCCTACGCGTTTCGGCAAATTTTTTGCCTTCTTCAGGGAGTCTGTATATTTCATATAATAAACAACAACTTGAATCAAGAATCTTAAAAACGTAAACAAAAAAACAGAATGATTCGGTCTTAAAAAAACCCTCTTGATTTTATTCTGTTTCGGTCTAGAATTTATTACAACGATTCGCTCTTGAAAATTCTTGCTTTGAATACAAATCGTTCTTAAATTCAAAATTGACCGTTAATAAAACAAAAATAGAAATAAAATTCTTGATTTAAGAAAAAAAAGCTTTAATTCAAGACTATTTTGTTCTTAAATTCAAAATTGACCGTTAAAAATACAAAATTGAAATAAAATTCTAAATTCAAGAAAAAAAGTTTTAATCAGTTTGTACTTTTTACATCAAGCTTTACTTTAACGTTTCATTACAGGCTCTTTCTTTAAGTACAAATCGCTCTTAGCTAACATAAATAAGTCTAGATCATGCTTATTTTGAACTTTATTAGTTCTTCAAAAAATCCCGAATCGTGCTTAATATATCCGAAACGTTCTTGAATTTAAGAATTTGGGATTTTCAAAAACGCTCTTTAATCAAGAAATTCCGTACTTAAATCAAGAATTTTCTGGCTTATTGAAGTATTGAAACTGAAATACAAAGTAAGAAAATTCATGATTTTTTCTCAGTGGGTTCGACTTTAACCATAAATTTTATATCTCTATCCAGATCTTTCGCAAGAAGGCATTATACTTGCTTGGCGATTTTTTACCAACGGACAACTTGGTTTCAGAACCGGTTCTGGTTCATATATTTTGTCACACTTGATTCGGTTTAGGGTTCGGTCGCTGCTCGCAAAATTCGTTATAAAAAAAACCACCCGCAATTTTGTTGCATGAAAATTGCAAGTTATTGAAAACCATTTTTTAATTTTCGAAGAGAAATTGATGCTTAACAAGAATACATAAGAATACATACACATAAAGTTGAATACATTTTGCATACTTTTGAACAAAC